>APFE031202102.1:44888-92260 GCA_000404065.3 Pinus taeda
AGGCAGTCAAAACAACTTGCCTCTATAAGGTAGGAAACCAATTCATTCATTAAATTTTCACTTTTTGGTGAATGAATCTTCTAGAACAAGTAACTAAGTGTCAAAATAACATAATGTTTCATCAATTACATCAAGAGGAGTGAAAAATCACATCACAAATCAAAACTAGTCAAACTGGCTGCATTTCCTGAGCTGAAAGATGAAAATTTGGTCAAAAAGCCCTGTGCGCCGCACGCATGAGCCCTATGCGCCGCGTGCTTTTCAACCTGTTTTTGGTGCACTTTCCGACATCCAAATCAAGCTCACAATAGCTGGTTGGAAGGCTTTGGATGTCTGCTATATAGCCCAGGTCGCATTTTGCAATTTCGAGCTCATTTGCCCCCTGAAAATGTCATTCTCCCGGAAGTACTTCCTGCTGGTGCAAAAGGTGGCAGAAAGGTGATTTTCATGGTGTTTTTGAGCCTTTTGGTCACCCAGAACTTAATGAAATGCTTTGGAAATATCTTAGCATGTATAATTCATCATGCCAAACCCAAAAATGTAAATTTTTCCTCCAGCAAGTGTCCCAATCTTAAGCGTGCGCGTCGACGCGCTATGCGTTGAGCCAAAAAACCTATTTTTAGGAAAAAAAATTCAAAATGACAAAAATTTCTCTGAATTTGCTCAAATTGGGAGTGGAGACCCTCCATCATGTATTGTGCCCCGCCAATGAAGCCTCGGCCAAAATTTGGAGTGGATCGGGTTTTTTCCGCCGTTTTAGTGCTTTGCTCAATCGCCTCTTTAGAATCTTCATTTTTGCTTTGCAGACATGCATACGAGCCCAATAATGAGTTTTCATATGACGAAGCATGTCTTTGTCTCTGTTTTCCTTCGCCAACAATTTCTCGAGATGATTGTTCACACGGATGAGCATAGACTCTCGATCAATCGGTGTCAAATCACCGGGTCTCTTTCGGGCCAATTCTCGATCTTCACGGATTTGCTGCAGCTCATAAAATGTATGTTCATCCTCTAGCTGTTTGTTGTGCTGCTCCAAGTAGTTTATCACCCACTTAGCCATCTGCAATTTATTTTGTAGCGAGTCATTCTCAGCCCTTTGCTCCCGGATGATCTCCTTTAGCTCCGATCAAGGAGAGCTCGCATCAACATCAATGAAATCCGTGTCCCGGCCTCCCGAAGGACCCTCATCATGCATGGGCCTCTTGCCCCTATCCTGGATTTGTACCTGTGCTGAAGAAGAAGGCAAGACCCCTTCCACATGATGTGGAGATAATACTTGCTGTGCTGATGGAGTCAACGAGACCCCTTCCACCCCGAGTGGAGATAGTACTCGTCGTGTAGATGCAAATAAGGCCCTATGGCCTCGCTGGTATGTCACATATGGAGGAGCACTTATATGCTCAGTCTCAGGAATGTCTAGCTGGTGTGAAGGCACTCCCTCATCATGAATTATCTCAGGAGGCAGCTGTAGCGCTAAGAAGAAGTCGCGGGAGATGAAATCCTCCCAAGTAATGCCCTGCTGTGTCAACTGATGTATCACTATGATTTTGATCAGTGCGTAATGATATATGCTCTTATGCTGATGTGCTGGGCTCTTCCTCTATACTAAAGTCACCATCCTCTCTATGTTGTGACACATGAAGTACAGAATGTTCATCATACGTACCCTAGTGAAATGCATCAACAAATGGACATGGTACGCATAGAGACGTGAGAATCTACCCTCGCAACTGAAATATCGAATGATGAGTTTCATCAACGGTGCAAACTCATCCCTCAGGAATCTGAAAGGAAAAACTGTGCTCAAGTGTCTCATATACTCGAGTTTGATGTATGGCTCATAGTAGAATCTGTCTAACTGCCGGCGTTTGCTCCATTCCTCTCCTACATTTGGTATCCCGGTGGCCTGAGCAATAGTCTCTGGTGACAAGGTGAAATTCACTCCGGCGAGGTTTACATGACCATCATGTAAATGTAGAACAAATAAATGAACTAGTTCCCAAGGATGTTGAGTTTGTGAGATCATCTCACAGTATTGGAAACATGATTGACGCTGAAAACAATCCATTGCAATTGAGCCAAAGAAGTAGGCTCCTCCCTGACATGCTGACCACCTTTGCAACTTTTGTGATACCTCCGTGGCACATTTACCTCCGGTGTAGAATCACTGTCATACTCCTGCTCATAGAATGACTCAGTCTCTGACATGACTTTGAAAACAAGATAGCTGGAATATATATGCTGATGTATAAACTGTGTGTACAATTGACTGTAAACTGTTCTTTGCTCTAAAAATGTTGTGACCAAGGGGAAACAAATTCACAAGGGAATATTAGGAAAGGGAAAGCATTAGGGAATTAGGGACTTTGGAAATAAAATATAACAAGGGAAGGAAGGGGAAATGTAAATCTTGGATTTGGGGTTTTGGGATGTTACGTAGGGATAATGTGTTTTTTTAATAGAGGTGAGGGACTAGGATTTGAGGGATTTTAGGGTAGGATTAATGAGGGAATTAATGGGGAAGAATAATGGGTGAATTTGGGAATGATAAACAAAGGGAAATGGGGAAAAAATCACAACCTTGGTTACACTCTATTTTCAAACCCTATAGCACTTTTTTACATTTAAACCCTACAACATTTTTTACATTGACAAAGGAGGGCTTTCCAACTTGGATCTCTACGGCAAACATTTCATGAACCCATCACATTAACCTTTAAAAGCCAAGAAAAGGTAATGGATATGAGCCTACCTGCAAATTTGTGCAGAGAGGAAGCGATTTGATGCTCTTTCAAACAAGTTTCAAGCTCCAAACCCAGTGCGCCGTGCGCCTTACCTAGTTCGTTGTGCGCTCCTGATGCGTCGCGCACTTGTATTTTTACGCTGTGGCATTGTGCCCAGTGCATTGCGTGCAGCCAATGCGTCGCGCGCCTAGCCCAATGCGTCGTGTGCCTGGAAACTGCTCTAACTTCCACTCAAATTCACAAATTCGCTTTTGAACGATCTGCTTCACTCTTGGCATGTACAATGAGTTGAAAATGTATTGAAATATCTTTATAAAGACTCCCTTTTGATTTTTTTCTTGGTCCATAACCCATTTTTTAATGTTTTTTCGTTGACACTTTTTCAGGACTAATAGACTTCTGACTTTTTGGTTTCCTCCTTAAATTTGGTTGAAATAATGATTGTCTTTGACAATTTTTGCAGGGATAGTTGTGATATGATCTGGCAAAGGAGACCAAGGTTGCGCCTGGACAATTCAAGAACTGAAATTTTTGAAAATTTATTACAAAAATGAGATGACAACTTATCTTCAAAACAGAGTTTTGAAGAAAAGTCCTAATCTATCTGTATAATGATAAAAAATCTTTGAGATAACCACCTATCGAGGACATCCCTCTGGCTTGCTGGTCTTCTTAGACTTTGCAAAACAAAATTGACTTAACCCTAGACCTAATGACCGAGAACACTTGTCATGACCTAGAAATTTGACCTGTTGATTTTTATGAACAGACCTGAACCAGCAGTGCCAAACATGAGGGGAATGAGTGACACAAACCATTCCATCAGATTTATGGCATGCCTAAAGAAATGCAACTGATCGAAACTGATGGGAAACCTAAACATGAAATGCAAAAAAGAGCTTTGATCTCTGATGGAGGGATAACTAGACCGACTCTAACACATTCCACAATGATTGAAATAGAAGGTACTCTCGCTAACAAATTTATTTCTATTTTAATTTATCCTCAAGCTAGTCTAAGCTATGCTGGACAACAAATAGTGGAAAAAGGTAAACTGAAAACTAAAAAATATAAAATAGCTTGGCTTGAGCAATTAGAAATAGGTACTAAGAAAAGAGTCACTAGCTGAGTGAAACAATGGCAATTAAATTTAAATGGTTAATTGACAATAGTAGGCTTAAATTTACTTCCCCTTGGGTCTTATGATATATTAATTGGAATGGATTGGCTGGAACAACAAGCAAAACTTATAAATTACCTATCAAAAATGGTGACTTGTGTAAACTATCAAGGAAAAAGTAACACGGTTCAAGATGTGCCAAAACCAATATCGGTTAGGCAAATTACAACCCTGTAAATGAAGAAGAGTGCCTAGAAAGGATGTCAAGTATTCATGGTTCATGTAGAATAAAGTGAGCAGTGAAGCAGAGAGCTAAAATTGGATAGTGTACCAATTATTAAGGAATTTCTAGATGTATTTCCGACGGAGATTCCTAGCCTACCACGCCATAGAGATATAGATTTCTCCATAGAATTGGTATCGAGTCCAGCCCCAGTGTCTAAAGTACCTTAGAGGATGATTCCACTAGATTTATTGGAGCTAAAGATGCAACTATAGGAGCTTCTAGATAAAGGATATATTAGGCCAAGTGTGTCACCATGGGGAGCACATGTAGTTCTCATTAAGAAGAAAGATAACGGATTCAGAATGTGCATTGATTATTGCTAGATAAATAAGCTAACTATAAAAAATAAGTATCCAATGCCTCACATTAATGATTTATTCGACTAGATAAGGGGAGCCACCATCTTTCCCAAAATTGATCTAAAAACAGGATATCATCAGTTGAGAATTAAAAATGAGGACATCTATAAAACATCATTTAGGACCCAATATGGCAATACAAGTTTGTAGTGTTACTGTTTGGTCTTAAGAATGCCCCCATAACTTTCATGTGTTTAATGAATAGTGTACTTAGTAAATATCTAAATAAATTCATGCTAGTATGTATCAATGATATTCTGGTATATTCTAGAAATGAGGAAGACCATAAGGAACACCTAAACCTAGTGTTGCAAACCTTAAGGGAAAATACATTGTATGCCAAGTTTAGTAAGTGTGAGTTCTATAAAACCATAATACAATATCTGAGGCATGCTATCTCAAAGGAAGGGTTAGTGGTTGATCTCGAAAAGGTGAACGCCATGGTTAATTGGCTTATACCCAAAGATGTAATTGTTGTCTGATCATTTATGGGACTTGCTAGATATTACCGCAAGTTTATTGAATGATTTTCCAAAATATCATATCTTATCACCTCTTTACAGAAAAAGGGGCTAAAATTTGAGTGGACTACCGAATTCCATACATGTTTTAGTTAATTAAAGCACTTACTCACTACCACTCATATTATAAAGCTTACAGATCCAATGAAGGAATTTACAGTATGTACTGATGCTTATATGGAAGGTTTGGGAGGAGTTTTATTATAGGATAATTCTGTAATAGCATATGAATCAAGAAAGTTGAAAAACCATGAAAGGAATTATGTTGTATAGATCTAGAATCAACTATTGTTATACATGCCTTAAAAATGTGGAGGAATTATTTATAAGGCATGAAATTCACTTTAATATCCCTAGACTTTATTATGGGATTACCACACAAGAAAATAGAACACAACTCTATCATGGTAGCTGTAGTTACACTAAGTAATGCAACCCACTCCATACGAGTACAATCTACCTACAACACATCAAAAATTGGTAATATGTTTATGAAAGAAATTTTTCGACTACATGGAGTGCCTGAAATGATAGTATCAGATAGAGATGCCAAGATCACCTCAACTTTTTGGAGGGAATTATTTTGAAACATGGGTACTAAGTTAAATTCAAGCACAAAAAACCATCCTCAAATGGTTGGATAGACCGAAAGGGTCAACCAAATTATGTAGGATATTCTTAGAATGTATGTGATGGATAGACCTACCAAGTGGGAAGACTTCATGCATCTAGATAAATTTTCATATAATAATAGCTACAAAACACCTATTAAAATGAGCCCCTTTGAAGCTCTGTATGCTAGGAAATTCCATACACCACTCAATTGTAGTCATCAAGAGGATAGGTTGATTATGGGGCCATAATTATTGCAGGAAATGGAATAGATTATGCGGAGAAGTTAGAAGAATGTTAAATAAGTGCAAGAACAAAAAGAGAGTTATGCAGACAAGAAAAGAAGACAAAAGCATTTTAATGTCAGGGATCATTTTTGTTTGAGGGTGAAACCCAAGAAAATCACTTTGATTAAAGGAACTTGTTCAAAATTAGCCCCATAGTTTTATGCACTATTTGAAAATTTGGATTGAGTTAGACGTATAGCTTACCAATTAGCTTTTCCAAGTTACATTAAATTTCATAATGTATTTCATGTATATTTAGTTAAAACATATGTACATGATAGCACTCATATTATTCATTGGAAAATGATACAGTTGGAACCCGAAGGTGACTTTCTGGCAAAGCCGCTTTATATTATAGACAAAAAAGATAATAGGTTCTGGAATCGAGTCGTCGCTCTAGTAAAGGTGGAGTGGAGGCACTTTACTGCTGAGGAGGCCACTTGGGAACTTGAAGAAGAAATGTAGAAAATGTATCTAGGATTGTTTCAATAGACATGGGTTGAAACATAAACACCGAGGATGGTGTAAATAAAAGGGAGGGAGAATGTAATAACCCTCCACTACTAAAAGTACTAGTATTGTTATTGTGTTGCTAAAAATAAACTATGATGACAGAAAAGTCATGAAATGTGATGACATAATCACGTAAATAAAAATTTTATTGATAAATGAATAATAGATTGGAAACACTTGAAAATTAGACACTCACATATGAGATTCTATATATAAGATAACCTTTCCATCATAATAATTCTAGATAAACATAGTGGATGGGAGAGAAAGATCCATTAAATTCTTAGATGAAGATAAATGCTAAGATGGGGTTGTAATAAAGCATCACTAAGGATAAAAGATGTCTTTTATATAAAAAAAAAGAGCCTAGGCCAATGGTTTGAAAAACCACAAGAGAGGGATATCGCTAGAGGAAAAATCCCACATGGAAGGAAGGCATAAAATTCCTATTACAAAGATCAACATGTTTATCAATATCTTGGCAAATGAATCTCTGCTTGGGGCTGAACTGAGGAGAAACAATTCTAAGGTTGGGAGAAAAGAAGTGTCTTTTATCAAGTGTCCCTTTAATACAACACTATTGTTTATATTGTTATTGTTACTATTAAAGACGATTCTTCATTGCTACACATTTAGAATTTGCACAGGCATGTAGAAACAATTATTCACATGATGATTGGAGTTAAGTTTGCATGGTAGCTTAGGAATATTTTAGATCTGTTGTAGAATAGTCTTGGAAAATAATAATTCATCAGAATTATCATAACTATGGCAATATATGTTAATATTTAGTATTGTGGATCGCTGAATATATTTTTGTTAGATTAAGGATTTTGGAATCATTAGTATTTTATATCGATGAATATATTTTTCTTAGATTAAGGATTTTGGAATCATTAGTGTTCTGGATATAATATGTGTAGATTAAAAGCTTTTGGAATTATTCTATCGGGCCTACAGACCCCATTTTCACTATAAAATTCAACCTTTGAAAATATGTTTTTGTGTCTTCTATATATAAATGTTATATCTAAAAAACATTGGAAGGCTAGTCATATATATTACAGACACAGAGCTATAATCTATAATATGTTAACATAAAAAGAAAAAATAGAACAAAAGAAAACAAAGCATTGTAGATAGTGGGGATGTGCAATGATGTTGAAGTTAATGTCTGTACCCAGGTAGGTAAACCACGTAGACTTCCTCTCATAAATTAAGTGAGAAGAAAGGAGTTTGTCACTCAAGCAAGAATTGAGATATCACAATTTAATTAAGAGAGGGAGCCATTCTACTCTAGTTGTAATAGACCGAAGGGAACACCAATTAGGTGTGAAGGATTTTGTCTGAAGAATGTGCATGCTAGGATGAGTATGCACAATGTAACAATACGCTGTAGAGTACAAGGAATATTTTGACTAAACAAGGTTACAATATAACACACCTAGAATTATTTTACAAAGAATGGCACTATGCTGGTGAAACCCATACAGGGGTAGAGAATAACATATATACTACTCATCCATTCAATTATATTATATGTAAAAAAGTTCAATCTACAGGGTACTATCGAAAAGAGCAAGGGAACAAGAAAATAATTTACATGGTTTCCTAACAAAACAATGACATAGCCATTTTATTCCAGAATTCATAACCATAAGACAGCTGTAGGAAAATCAAAACTTGGTAAAATCCATTTCTATTAAATAAGTGAAATATACATAGATAGAAAGTATACAAAAATATCATATCATGAATACCCCAAATAGACAAGTATATACACTTGAACACATAAATTCTCTAGAAAATAAATTCTGCTAAACTTATCTATACAACCATAAACGTTACGTTGACAGTTAATAGAAAGGAATTTCCATTTAAGTACAAGTCAAGTAGAGGTATTTTCTTTCTCTATGAATCCACCTAAGGAGTAATCTTCCGGAGAGGTGACCTAGTGTTGTGCATCAGTACAACAACCTAAATTAAGGAAACATCACAAGTATTCCAATACCCAAGTCTCATCGAAGTAGAAGAGTTCAATTGACCTTGAGATCGACACAACATGGTAACCATTCAAAAGAAAAATGAAACCATGTGAGCAGTGAAATGGAACATTTCTCAAAAGCTTCTTTATGTACCTGTAGCGAGGAAAAAAAAAGGAGCATAGCCACAATATTAGGAATGAAATTGGTTGTGACTTGAGTAACCACTATGGAAAATAAATAGAGATTGAGAGACAAGATTTACTTGCTGAGTAAGAGGGGAAGTGGATATTAATCCATGGCACTTGTGCCAACCTAGAATAGAGAATGGTAGAGAGAGTAAATACAAAACCCTCACTCTAGAGTGAATTTCATTAATGGAGCCATAAAACAAAAAAAAATGAATTGATTACCTGGGGTCACTTAGCACAACATCCATGTCGAATTCGAGAAATCAGGGAAAAGACATTGCAGAGGATGCCATGAACTTGGAAACCTTGTTGACCGTAGTAACACTTTGAACTCACACCCCTGTACATGGGGAAACCACTATGTTAAATTTAAAAGAAATAAATCCAGAATAAACTTAAAAGAAACCAGGGCATGGCAGAGTAAGGGAATTACCTGAAGCTGCTCGCCACACCAAAATTTTGTCACAATAGAGGGAAACCTCCTAAGGAATTCTCACACCTGCATAGGGGATATAAAATTTGAAATTACTCTTAAATATTAAAGAGTAGCAAACGGTTACATAGATAACCAATGCGAAATTTCAGAGACACGTGGGTATATGAAATTCGAGGACCAAGGAAAAGATACCTGTGAATGCTAAGGTATGCCAGATGTGTTCATGGTCTTGCTTGTCAATGACACATGATAATCTAGAATCGTTACATGCTTGGTTCTCTCTTATTAACCAAGCTAAAGAACTCTGTGAACCACTAAACATTGGGCGCAGCGACAATTGTGAGGAAATGTGAGTGAGGTTAGGGAAAAATAATTCATTCCTTCATATGTCCACACAACTTCTAATCTCATGCTTTCATGGAGTTAGTGACAGTTTATTTACTGCTTTTAATTTGCCAGAATAGATTCCGACAAAGAGACAATGACGGTGGAATTCAAGGAAGAATTTATTATCAGAGGTTAGTAACACCAAGCCATTAACAACTGACACCCTGAAAGATATTATTCCAGAAAAGGTTATTGAAATACCCCTTGGATCTTCATCTCTGGACTCTCCACTTTCACCTCTAGCGACTAAAGAAATTAATTCTTTGTCAAAGGCCACAAGGACAAGGAATCAAAATGGGAGCCAAGTGGGTTTGGGATTATAGATCTCAGGTTCGTGATTAGTATTGGCTTGGTCTTGGGTTCAAGTCTCAGTGAGGGTAGCTTACAAATGGGATTTTACTCTTCGAATTTTCCCACAACAGAGTCTGTGGTGTGCTTGACCTTTTAGCAGATCCTGCAAGCCAATCCAACTCTTGCAACAACGCTTCTGCATTTACACTATGATGATTGTTTCATCTAGGTATCCCCATTTTGTTGTTAATTATATATACTTGTTTTGTAGAAGAGAACATTTTCGGTGATTTCCCTAAAAAATTGAACTTCCTCAGAATCGATCACGCAACCTGTCGTGACAATTTATGCCTTGAAGTTACTACCTGCTGTGTTTGGGTGTTTTATTTGGACATTTTAGGATTGCGATGCATGAATCCTTATTGCCAGGCCCAATGTTGAACAAATGGCATCGGGCCATTCCTGATTGTGGGTCTTTGATGTCATAGGAATTGCCAAGAAACAAGTCGAAAGAATTTGTCCTCGAGTCTTTTCCTTTGTTGACATTGTTGGATTGGTAGCCATAGATGTCGTGTCACTAGTACTATAAATCTCTAAATCCCTCTCATCATATTTCTATACCTTTGGCAGGAACATTTCATTTAATAGTGATTAATTATCTGGTGAAAAAATTGTTAGTGTAATGGACCCAATTATAATGTACCCACTGGATGAAGAGATGGAATGAGATCCTCTACAGGGGATGCTTTGAACATGCTAGACCATACAGATTCAGTTGATGTTCTCAAACACAAATTTCTGCAAAGGGTTTATCTGCATTAGATCTTGTTGTTCTCAATGGCAGGTCGATATCATCCCGCCATTCAGCTAAATAGATTAATGGCTAAACATCCACCAAATTTGTTATACATTTCATAAAATGTAATTTAGGATTGTGAGCATAATAATGATTAAATATTTAGTAAAATGGGAAATAAAAAATTTACTTGCTTGTGACCTATATGACAGAGTAAACCTGAAAATAATATCATTCCTGAACATTGAAGGACAGCTTTCTGTCCCTTAAATGTTTTGGGTCTGACAAGTAAAGCTAAGGTCTGGATGTCAGGCAGATTTGAACTGTTCTAGTACGTGTTATTTGTCACTCTGAGGTCGTGGGAAAAATTTCAGTATGTAAAAAGCTATAATTCACACAAATCTAAAAGTACCAAGTAATGTTGCATTGGTTGCAGTTTTTAAGTGACAGGTACTGTAGTTTGGAAAAAATTCTGCCAATAGATCAAACCTACCCCTTCAAGTTTATGGGTATATACCAAGAACAAGTTCGGTGGGCAGGTTGAAAAGATGTCCACCATGTAAATTCTGGCCATTTCAAGGTTTTGGGCATAATTTTCATATTTGGAGAGAAGTTCCACAGTTAATCAACAAGAGATAAGCACCAAAAAAGTGTTGTATTGATTACAATGCACACTGATAAATATATTGGTTCTAGTCCGATATGCTTCACAATATTCGAATATTATGGTGTGTTTCCAACTCTGTATTGAATTTAATGCAACATCGTTGGTCTTCAACTATTGCACGATATTGTGCTGCAAATACACTTCACCTCGTATCAAACATTAACAACCTTTCAATGTTCTTAAGTAGTCCAAATCAATGCCTTCAAGTCAAACTAGTCAACGCTAAAGAAATTTGTCTCCAAACTGTTCAAATTTCATAAATTTCGGGTCTATGATGAGGAGTTTGAAACGAGGTCTTTCAACACTTCATTAGTTCGATCATATACATAGAAAAATTCAAGCTTTTCTTCGGATGTAATTCAGTCAACCTTTTGGAGTATCCTTGAAGTTTGTCGCTTCGTTCTTCTTTTAATTTTAAACTCCTTTTACTAGTTTTAGATCACTCTATTCAATGGATGGAACGAAACTCAAGGAGGTCGAACCATGTTCATAATAAACTTGACTGGAGGTTGAACAACTTTCACTGACACTCACTTGAAGGCTGACTTTGTCAATTTCTTGTATACTTAAGACTTCAACCAACAAAAAAAAATGATTTTCTTTCTTTTACAAATATCCAAATAGGACATGTCTTGAATACAAATTTCTGACTCTTATTGAGCATGAAGAACATGCATGATAAAAAAATAAAATAATAAAAAATAGATAAATTATTTTTACATTATGAAGAATGATACTAGTTACATTTTCAACATAAGCCTCCATGCAAGCAACCATGCAACCCCAAGTTGTTTAAGTCTCAATGATCTCCTTTGGAATTCCTAACAGTCCTCCAATGCAAGGTGTCCTCCAAGGAAAGCAATCTCCCTTCATTTGCTTCTTACATGAAATGACCAAGCTCCATAGGTCTCCTACACTCCAAGGAAGAATGCCAAACAGGCATCCATACAAGGTCTAGAACTCAAAACGTCTAGTATGCAAGGCCATCATGCAACACCAAGGATCAACCACACACCATTCAATTTGAATTGACTATTTTATTCATTTTCTAAAGTGGAAAAGTTGGTTTGGATGTTTCGGAAGCACATCATTTAATGGATGGCCTAGATTGGCAAGGTGTTGTTAAAGATATTGCGACATTTGTCAAGTGGCTGAAGGAAAATGGTTCCAAAAAAGTGAGTATCAAAGTTTAACAACTTTGAACAAAAAGGTATTAATCAAGAATGTTTCCTGATCTTGTGAGTTGGCTAAATAAAATGTTGTTAATGTATATAACAATGTCTTGGACCTCCTTGTGACATAGCCTTAAAGAGTAATGTGAATATTTTAATTACATGAATCAAAATCAAGAACTAAAGGTGTTTGTCGTTTACACTAAATGTAATTGTGGTTTGGGTTGTGTATAGAATTTTGATCTCAATTCACAACAAAAAATAATAAACTCACACTCAGAGGTCAAATTCTTTTACATTACTACGAGAGTTTTGAAACGTGACGATCCAAGACTAACTTCATTTCCAAACGTGTCCACCCCTGTCTCAGGATAATTTTTATATGGATATCTAGAGGGAAATTTCTTTTGCTTGAACTTCAATTGTTAAGATCCTGACATGATAGCAACTGATAAGCCTTATGGAAATATCAAGTTTTTTCCTCAATTTTTCCCTTATTTAATATTTACGTAGAGTTTTCATATTTTTAAAGATATATTATTTTTGTTCCTAACCTGCTACTTCTTACATATTTGGGTGAAACATCTAGCCATTCCAGACATGATTCAGAGGTCCCTGCATTCCATAAACATGTACCAGGTAATCAAATCTATGTATAGTGTAGTTAAGGTTTTTTTTCATGGTCATTGATCTATTAGATATTACCCTCAAAAGGAAAAATTGTTTAGCAAGGGATTCATTGATGCTTCATGCCCACTCTGTGGTATGATAGAAACCATTGGCACATTTTTTGGAACTAAAAGTGTTCGAAAAGATGTTAGGATTTTGTATAGGCTACGTAGAAAAATAACCTGAACAAGTTCTTTCAGAATGTTGCAATTTTTATATTCTCCTATTTATTTTCTCATCCTCACTTCTGACTATCGCACTGTATTAAAACCATTACGTCATTTGGAAGATTAGATGTGACCCAAATTTTAGTGGTTCCATGTTCTCTATTGTGTTTGAGAATGTAGTTTTGATGAGTTGAATGTCTAGTTCCAAGTCAAAGGCACACTTGTTAGTATCTATTCTACCAAATTCGGTGAAGAATTACACCTACAGACACAACCACAGTAAATATACCCATACAACAACCACAATAAACTATCTGGTTGTGTCAGAAAACCAATCCATGGAGGAAAATATGTTATCATTGAACTTGAACCTTAGTGCGGGGAATAGCAACCCCCTTCTTTACCAACCAACCAAACCCCCATTGATGATACTTGATCATTGTATCACGTTTTCTCATAATTTATTATAAGTATAATTTCCTCCAAAAAAAATAGAATTTCTCCTTTAGAGATCATAAATAGTTTTCAATCCAACCATGTAACACAAATGAACGTAGTGTACTTTCTTTAAGAAAGAGAACCACACATCCGTTTCTTTTTTAATTTAAAAGCACCAAGAAATAGCTTGTAGCAAATTCTTGATTGTTAAAGTATCCAAGTACATAGCCAAATGTTCCCATCACTCTTTTTGAGATGTGTCCACTCACTTCCTCAGAGGCCAATTTTGCTAGTCTTAACTTAGAAACTTTAGGGTTAAAACCGTCCTCCCGTGAAATATTGTTTGCTTTAAAATCACGATGTATAACATGAGGACTAGAATCCTCATGGAGATATGCAACCCCTCTAGCTGCACCAAGTGCAATTTTTATACAGGAAACCCAATCAAGCAAAGTTGTTTCTTTATCCGCACCTAAAATGTTGAAGCACAAGTTAGCTAGAAAATATATATAGAAATATGTTAAAAGAGAAATAGTTCGGATATGATTTACATAAGAACTGACAACAAATACATACCAAAAGATATCATAGTGGAACTCGAACATTTTCTCTCAAACATGGAATATTTATAAATTTAACTAATCTATAAATACATAGTTCCTAAGAAAATGCTATACCATGGAGATGAGATTCCCCACTTCCATTAGGAATAAGCTCATATAGCAAGGAACAATTATGCTCTTTAGTGTAAATACCAATCAAATTAACTAAGTTTTGATGATGCAAGCGACTTAGAATCTAAACTTCTGCGATAAACTTATGACCTCCTTGTTGGTTATCTCTGGTAAGAACCTTCACAACAACTTTTGTCACATGTTCCAAAACACCATGATAAACACATCCAAATCCTCCCTCTCCAAGCATGTTTTGAGGATTGAATCTATCTGTAGCCCTCTAAATCTCAACTATTATGAGTGTTTTTGCAGATCTTGTATATGGAGCCATGCTGGAAGTGAATGACATTGATGTTAAGCTTGTCATGCTACTTGATAGGATAAAACCACCACCTACTCCTTCCCACAAAAGAACAAAATCATGAGAAACATGTGATCCATCATATAAAGAAAACAATTGACCAAATCTTATTTCAATGATTCTCAAAAGCAAAGATTGATGAAAAGGCTTCCCATTCCCTTTCAAAAACAACCGAGAACAAATTTTGATCAAAATATATAACTGATATTTTGAGATATCATCCAATGGTGGGCTCAACAACAAGTAAGGTTGGCTTGCTCTCGTTCCTTCATTTCAAAATAGCTATCCAACCTACTCCAACATAGATAGCTGCACCAACAACTGGTGACAAGGAAACAACCACAATGATCCCAACTCCCATTTTCTTGCCCCACTTATTGATATCAACTCTGAGAGGCGCATGTTTTCCAGGGCCACTGTTGTTTGTAGGCTCACCATGAATGTTTGCATTTGAAAGCATAGAAGGAAGTGGTGGGGGAAGCCCTAAATATTAAAATAGTTCTAAACAAAAATCCCATCATAAAGAATTTGTGTGTTGATATGAAAATAAAGTTTGCAACAGTCAACATCACCTTGCCAAATTCTTTAAAAGGGTCATGTACCTGGGTTATAGACAAATATTACCCAATAATCAGCAAAAAGGGTCCCATTAATGATAACCTTCTTCTCCCAAAATCTCTCAAAAATCAAGAAAGAAGTTGTATCGTCAATTTTTTCTCCAAGTGGCACAAAATCAAGCATCACAATAGTCTTTTCCTAACCTTGGCTATCTAAATTTTCTCCCATTATCCTCACTTGGCTCTGTTTAAAGAATGTTCCTGCATCTATCTCTACAGCCATCTCTAAAACCAATGGGAAAAAAGCATAGAGTGCTACGCCAAGAGCAAGCTCCACTTGCATAGGATATACACAGCCACATGGTGCACGAGGAGGAGTAGAAGTCAATGGTTGAGTGCAAGATATTGAGCTGCAATATGTACAATGAATGCATGAAATTAGTCACACATGTCACATAATGTATCTTAGATGCAAAATAAATTTTCTTGGAAATTTGAGAAGATGACAGTTACAGAGAAACTTAACCCATGATAACAAAATGAATGTTGGAAGAAAAACAAAACATGGTATCTACTTTCCATAACTTGAGTTGGTGGAGGGAGAGGAAATACAAATGGAAGTACCACCAGAGGTATCCCTCATGTTGTCTGAGGTGGTTAAGAAGAGACAATGTTTGGAGGAGGAGCATAGGGTCTTGACAATGCAATAAATAGATCATCTTTGGTGAATTTTTCTACTATTATACTAAAGAAAAGATCTCAAAGATATGAGGAAAAAAAAGGAAGCATACATTTTGCATGTCGATGATTTAGAGGAGAAGGAAACACAAATGATGATGAGACTATTGGAGGTCTCATGTTTCATAAGGTTAATCGAAGGGGGGATTTAGCTAGTGAATAAAAAAGCCCTTTAAAAATAATCAACAATCCATTAAGTGTAACTTTAACTAGGTACAATATTACATATCAAAATAGAATAAAAAGAAAGGAAATATACCTTTCACACGTCGATGATGTGGAGCGGGAGGAAACCTAATTGATGATGAGACTGATGGAGGTCTCAATTTTCATGAGAGTGATAGAAGGCGATAGTGAAATGGTAAATAAACAACCCTTAAAAACAATCAACACTCAAATAAGTGGAGTGTAACATTAACCAGAAATAATTTTACATATGAAAATAAAACAAAGAAGAGACCTTAAACCATAGGCGATACTGAAACTAGTGTGTGATTCAATGAGCCTTTGTTTAGTGGTGATGTCATTGTTATGTTTGGTTTCTTTTGGGCTGGTATAGATGGAATCATCCTGGGTGTAGATGAAACAAGCCCTAAGATAATAAATCAGAGAATTTTAAATTGCTGAAATTTCAGAGTACTACCCACAAATGAAAGAGAAAAGAATATCACCTTTCATGCCCCAATAATGATAAGGAGTAAGAGATACTCTTGATGGTGTAGGAGAAGGAGAAGAAGAGAACCCTAACAATGCAATAAATAGACTATCCTTAGTAAAAATTTATATTAGAATGGTCCAAGCATACATCTCAAAGATCTGATAAATGAAATCACAAGTACCTTTCATATGTCGATGATGTGGAGGGGAAGTAAACTTAATTGACAGTGAGACCGTTGGAGGTCTCAAGTTTTTGTTTGCTGAGGGTGATACGAGGGGATGGTTAACTGGTGAATAAATACGCGCTGCAAAAAAATCAACAATCCAATAACTAGAGTGTCACATTAACCAAGTATAGTTTTACATTTTAAAATATAACAATGAAGAAACCTTCAACCATCAATGGGCTTGCAACTAGTGCATGCTCCGATGATATTTTACTTGGTGGTGTTTCCATTTGTATGCTTTGTTTCTTTTGAAATGGTCGAGATGGAAACAACCTGGGTGTAGATGCAATAGGCCCTATGAAAATAAAGCAAAGGATTCAAAATCACCGAAATTTAAGACTACTTCTCTCCAATTAAAAACAAAAGAATAACACACTTCATGCCCTGATAATGATTAGTACTAGGAGATATTTTTGATGGTGCAGGTGCAGGACGTATTGTGTTTCCTTTGGAAGACTCAAATGGACTAGAAATAGGCCCTGCAAAAGAATTCAACAATTCAATAAATAGAGTGCCACATTAACCAAGTATAATTTTACATATCAAAATATAACAACGAAGAGACCTTCAACCATTGGCGAGCTTGCAACTGTTGCATGCTATGATGATATTTTGCTTGGTGGTGTTGCCATTGGTATGCTTGGCTTCTTTTGAGATTTTCTATATGGAAACAACCTGGTCATAGGTGCAAGAGGGCATATCACAATAACATAAAGGATCCATAATCACTGAAATTTCAGACTACTTTCCTCCAATTAAAAATAAAAGAAAATCACCCTTCATGTCAAGATAATGATGAGTACTAGGAGATATTCTTGATGGTGTAGGTGTAGCACATATTGTGTTTCCTTTGGGAGACTCAAATGGACTAGAAACATGGCGTGTAAAAATAATGGGCCACAACCCATTATCGATCATGCAATGAAAATTTTTGTGAACTGCAGTTTCTCTTTGCATGCAAAGTCAAGTAATGAACAATATGCATATTTTTTCTTTTGGAACAATGGTTTTTAAGAGCATTTCATCCATTAGAACCAATGTTTCCTGAATACTGCTTTCATGCAAGTTCCCATGAATTAGTGTGGCATAAATATTTTTTTTGGAGAGAAAGACCTTTCTTTAGTATTTGAATAGCAAGATTATGAGCTTCCTGAATCTCTCCATCCTCCCAAAGCCCGCCAACAACATTTTTGTTCAAAAATATTGTAGGAGGAGGAAAACCTTTGTGAATCATTTCCTCCAACAACTTCAATGTCATCCTTGAATTCCCACTTCGGAAATGGTCGTATATAATCTTGACATAGCTACTCTTTTTGGGGGTCAAACCCCTTTCCTGCATTTCATTAAACCATTTATTTTCTTCTACTAGTTGTCCTCCTTTATAGAACCCTTAAATTAATGTAGTATAATTTGAACAATCAATACTATACCTTTTCTAATAATGTCATCATGGATTTTGTTTAGCTGTTCAAGATTGCCCTTTAGGTAGTTGATCTCCACAACTGCAGAGGAAAGTGTTGATGTAGGAACCAATCCTTGGTCTAATATTTAAAATATAATATTATTTACTTAATCTACCATTCCAAGCTTACAAATTATGCTAATGAATGAACTATAGCTAGTTTGTCAAGGAGAAGACCATGTTCTAGCATCAAATTGTGTAGCTATGTAACATGTCCAATGCTTCCTTTCTACAAATGAGTTTCAATTAAAACTATATAAATTTCAAATCTTGGTTTCAATCACCTTTGTTGAATTTGTTGCAAGAGGCAATTGACATCCTTCAAATTACCTATCCTAAAAACACCTTTGATAAGTGCATTGTAAGTTTTAATTTGAGGCACAAAACCTCCTTGTGAAATGAGATCATTCACAAGATCGAGAGCCTCCAACACTCTACTTTCCTTGCAATGTCCATCAATAAGTAAAGAATAGGTACAAAAGTCAGGAACGTAGCCTATTTGATGGATGGCTTCTATAATTTTAGGGGCTTCTAGTAACTTACCCCTATAGTGTTAGTATTAGTATTAGTAGTTGGACAAAATCCCCTTTCTTGCATTTCTTTAAAGATTTCCATCACTAATTCCAGTAGTTCCATATGATCTAAAGCTTTAAGAAGCATATTGCAACAATGAACATCAATTGCAAAGACTTGTAATATGTCAGTGACTTCTGGCATCATTTGACATTGTGCACAAGTCTTGTTCATCTTGTTAAGGACTATAGGTATCTAATAGCCTGAATATGTAGAAATTAATGCCCAAAAAATGCCTAAAATTCAAGTTTGACACTTCCATGCAATAACAAAATGATCCATTATACTCTGTGCATCACTGTACAACTTTTCCCTTATCGATGTATGAATCATAGTTAAGTGAACTTGTATAATTTTCTGAATATGTTGTTTTTCTAACTAGTTGAATAATTGCAATGCCATTCCAACATTATCCCATATTTCAAGCAATAATTGAATTACAACATGTGAAATCAATTTGAATGATAATTCCTCGATAATATCCCAACAATGTCCATTCAGCAAATTACTAATAGTAGAAACATTACCAAAATTAATTTCCTAAGTGTAAACACATTGGTTTTGTTCTTCACAAATTTCAGTGTCGAGCTTCTATGAGACTGCCTCTACTGAAATATATCTCATTCTCGTAGCATTATCAAGAAAATAGTTAGTCCCGTGTTCAAAATATTTTATCCTTATGGCATGGAACCCTTGTCATCTCCCTAAACTATTTCTAGTTTCAAGCATTCTTAGAAGGGGTATTGTTGCAAGTGCTAGGGTTTTAAAGATCATATAGGGTTTACAATTCATTATTTTAGCAATTATATATAGCCAACAAGGCCTCCGTTCAATGTTTATTTCAACAGAGTAGGAGGCCTTCCATACCAAGGTCATATTTTGACTTGGGTGTTCCCAACCCATATGTCATGTGAAAAAAAGGATAAGGATGGGTTCCGTATTGGTGGCTCTGCCAGAACAAATGCCCTTAGGGCTCATTAATAAAAATACCAACAACGAGAAATATTATTCCCATCATTTTCGCTCTTGGTACAATGATGTGGGTTCAATTAGCTACGGTTGGCTTGTTATTTGTGGTTTGGTTTTATATATATCTTTCTTCTCAACTAGCATGGGACCAGTTCCATGGACAATCAATTCTGAAATTTATCCTTCAAAATATAGAAGTATTTGGGGATGCATTGTTGCAATAGTTTGCTAGATATTTCATTTGATTGTTTCAGAGAAATTCCTATGTTTTATTGATGTGTTGGACGTGCATCCAAAACATTTACAGTATTCACCACTATTGTTGAGTGTGCTGTTGCATTACTTTTTTTCCTTTATTTTGTTCTGGAGACGAAAGGCTCGAGTTGCTAGGAGGTTGATAAATTATCACAAGGAAGATCATATAGTGGTAGTATAGGCAAAGAAGGTTATTTTAACAAAGCCCTTCTTAATGATCATCATACATTCTGATGTAGAAAATTAGACGTTGAAATCTCTCATGAGAGAGGGCATTCAAATCAATTGATGCAAATTTGTGGATGACATTTTTGAGGTATTATAGGAGAATGTACAACTTAAATGGCATATCAACAATAATATTGGAAATTTTTGCATGGTGGAATATTGACATGTTTTGCATGGTGTTGGTTTCGTAATTTTCACTATTTCTTGATAACACGTTGTTAATATTTTTGAAAATTGCACTGGATATGTTGGATAAGGGATGATTTTACTTACATCATCCATCAATATCCCCTTTGAAAATATTTTGAATTGCTACTACTCCCCAAACATAGGAATTTTAATTTATCACTGCATTTTCATGTGCAAAGGATATATAGTTTATGCTTGCCTTGATTTGGGATATACATCATTCCGCTCTATTGAAGTTACGTCGTTTGTAGATTAGGTCAGGCACAAACCACTGGGATTTTTTAGGTTACTCTCCTAACACTTGTTGTAGTCCAAAAGATTTAGGTATCGATATTTGCATACTATTGTTTTTGGGGATGATGGTGTTCCAATGAAATTATAAATATAAACTAAATAAATGCATCAACAAGATGAGTTTGCAGTTGTTGCACATTGTAAGTACAAGGCGGGTGAAGAAACACACTCTTCCTTCATTGTTCAAATGGTTGAGTGGGCATGATGGGTGCTAATGTGGAACAGTGAGATTATTGACACTAAACTAGAAATACATCCACACGATGCAAATATGATACCACCTTTCCCTTTCCCCTCCTATACAGATGGTTTCCTATATATCGATGAATTCTGCAGCCCACCATGTGGCACAAATGATAGTCTCCTTGTATTTATGTTGGAAGATGATAAAATGAGTATGGTTTCTTTAAAAATACCATATTATGATGTCGCTTCTTTGAAATATTCTTGTTTTGAAATTCATTTCCTAATCTTTTACACAATTTTTTTATGTATGTTGTTTGAAATTTCTACCATCATATCAATTTCATGAATAAATGATTTCTTATTGATATTAACTAGATGAATGTGCAACAACTACCTCCAAATTCTATTGTGAATGGTTTTCTAGACAAAATAACTTATGGAAGTTCACTTTTTACATCTTATGGTTTGCCAGTACAAGAGGAGTTGAGGCCAAGAGAGAAGCACAAAATCGTTAGTGAACCTTGGAAGAAGATGAAAATGGGCGATTTAGTTGATTTGACTATGTCAATACCACATAAATTTCTGATTGAATACCAGAAAGAAATAAGTTGAATGTTTTGGTAAGGTAGATGAATGCCAAGATGAAACAAGCCATATGCTAGGAAATAATTGACATGTTGCAGTTATGACATCACTTATGTAGAAACTAGCCAATTGTTTTTGGAGTGAACTAGAAAGAATGGTGACCCAAATATTTACCTTGTTGAATGCCAATCAACAACAAGGTTCAACGTTATTACACCAATATGCTTGTTATGAGCTCAACACATCACTTATGGAAATTAAAAATGGGTGGGAAAGATAACAATCATACCTCAAAACCACCAAAGATAAACCCAATTGACGACTTTCTTTATGGAGCTTATAATTAATATCATGATGACCACAATTATTTTGTAGAAAATTCATTCTACTCTTTAAATAATTTAAAGAACATTATTTTAACAAGGCTAGGAGATAGATATGGATAACCAAGAAAGAAAGGTTTGGTATTGTTTGGGATATTTCTATTCTCATCTTTCTATTTCACTTCTTTAAAGAGAATTATATATTCAAATACAAACTCAATTCAAATCAAATTAAAATAGAAAAACCTAATAATGAAGATGTTTCTCTCTCCACTACCTTGCAATGCCGTTTTTTAATTATACTTTAATTTCACTGATAATAACTTAGATTTATATATTTATTTTAACACCAAATTAACATTACAGTAAACATATGAATATCCCATTAAGTATGACCTAAATATGGTTCAAATAATCTCAAATTTATTCCATGCACATGGTAGTGTAGTTTCTCGGGTGTGAAGTTTTATTAGAGGCACACTATTTGTTTCTTTCTTTGGTTAGAAAAAGGGGTTTCTTTTGGTTTTATGAGACTTTCAATTTATCATTTGTAACATGTTGAGAAATGGAAAATATTAATGTGTGACATTTATCTTTTAGAAATTGATGTTGAATGAAAGGATAAATAGTTTAACCAAGCTACAGTTTGCTTTGGTAAAGGAAGAAGAACATATTAAAAAGATGCCTACAAAAATACCATATACAGAATTTGAACACAAGTAATCACCCGATGCAATGAGTGCTAAGTGAACTACTCAAATCATGAGAAATTAGTCACTTATGACTACCTCTCATGGAAATGGTCATACGTGAATGACTTACTTAACGCAGTTGAATCCCAAAATGATATCTAATATAATGCACTGCGTAAACCCCCATACTTAAATCAAAAAGAGTCAAGGGATCTCTACTTGAATGGTTCATGAGGCACAATACTTGCTAAGGTTTTGCAAATGGGGTAGCAAGCTAAGTGGGCTTGATTGTGGGGGAAAACTCCACAGTTAAGCGAGCTTGAGCCAGAGGAGATCTGGGATGGGTGACCTCCTGGGAAGTCCTGGTTACCGGGTGCAAGCCCCGGAAGTGATGATTGATGCTATGTGATTCGTTCTCCACATTTCACTAGTTTCAATCCCACTTCTTCACCCCTGTGAGCGTCACCCAATGCAATGAGTGCTAAGTGAACTATTCAAAAATCATGAGAAATTAGTCAGTTACGACTACCTCTCATGGAAATGGTCATACGTTTGAATGACTTACTTAACGCAGTTGAATTCCAAAATGATATCTAATATAATGCACTGCGTAATCCCCCATACTTAAATTCAAAAAGGGATCTCTACTTGAATGGTTCATGAGGCACAATACTTGCTAAGGTTTTGCAAATGGGGTAGCAAGCTAAGTGGGCTTGATTGTGGGGGAAAACTCCACAGTTAAGCGAGCTTGAGCCAGAGGAGATCTAGGATGGGTGACCTCCTGGGAAGTCCTGGTTACCGGGTGCAAGCCCCGGAAGTGATGATTGACGCTATGTGATTTATCTCACCAGTTTCAATCCCACTTCTTCACCCCTGTGAGCATCACCCGATGCAATGAGTGCTAAGTGAACTACTCAAATCATGAGAAATTAGTCACTTACGACTACCTCTCATGGAAATGGTCATACGTGAATGACTTACTTAACGCAGTTGAATCCCAAAAATGATATCTAATATAATGCACTGCGTAAACCCCCTATACTGAAATATTGATATTGTAGGAATTGCTTAAGGACCTCATTAAGGTCGATATTTTTGGTGTCCTACCTCAAGATTGATACCTTCTCATGAGAGGAAGGCTTTAAATATGAATTAATGTGTTCCTAAAAAATATCAAATTCAAAGTTTATAGATATAAAAGATTAAAAAAAAAATGTCAATGTCTTCGCTTGATTGTTACTTGACTATGGTGTGGGCATGTTACAGGAAACAGGATTGGAAAAAGGATAGACAAACAATGTAGAGAATTTCTTGGATATGATTCATTTGTTGTTGGAGATCCTTCAGGCACACCTGAGCCATAAAATTTGGAAATTTTTATTCTAGGGATTCCTATGGTTTTTAATGTTGTGACTCGTTCATCTGGCGGTTATTTTGGGCAAACAAATTTTTTAGGAATACTAGACAAGTAACTGGTGGGCAGGTAAATAAATTTCTTATAATTGCAATGTCCATTCCATGATATCCTCTCTTTATTGTTTGATTGTATTTTGAATGTTTGTTTTGGTATCATGTCCATTTCAAAAACATCAAAGTCTTGAAGGTCAATTTAGTATTACACCATATTAAGTGAAATCCTTTTAGTTGTTTTGTGTTAAAATATTTTCATTAATATTAAAAAGGTTTACTTTCATGTTTTTATGTGAGCAGATGTTGTCTATATACTTGACCAAGTTCATGTGTTAGAGAATGAAATTTTGTTGCAATTAAAGTGACAATGGTTAAACATGTAAGCTAATTGGCATGATTGTGCCTAAGCTTTCTCTGAAGGTTGAATATAACTAAGTTAGTAAGGTGTTATTTTATATGGTGTTGTTTTATTTACTTTGATTATATAGGTAATATGGCTACATAATGGCCACTATCCCCAACAAAACATAACTTGTTCGATTTTCTTTATTTTATGGGGGAATATGGCATTGGCATTGTTGATGTTGAGGTATATGTTGTATAAATCTTTTATACTCTACTTTAGTTTAGTATTCATCATCTTTCATGTCTTATACTCTGCATTGTACCTTGTTTCATTTTAAGGAGAGGAACTCACTATTGTTGGTAAGAAGCAGGAATTGAAGAAAGAGGAGAGCAATAACGCTAGAGCAATACATGAAAAATGAGAGAGAGAAGAGAACTGGTCTATTGATGCTCTTAGAGCCAAATATATCCTACATAAGACACACACATATAGACTAATGGTCAAGTCTTCAGAGTTAGTGAATTCACATGCAATGCATTGGCAACAGAGTGATACTGTTTTGAAATGTCGATGAAACAATATTTCATGTGTAAATTGTAGTCTAACCAATATTAATTTGGAAACTCATATTGTAATGCTTGCATTTTATATAATAAAATTTATGTGGTTGAAATTATTTTTATTTAGACTTGATATTATTTAGACCTGTAATTGACATATGTAACAATGTGTTATCATATTAGATGAGCATGCACATTGTATGACTTTTTTATTAATTTAGTCACAAAATCGTACTAATTAATTTTTGTTGATTAATAATGAACACACAAAATCAATCTAAAACTACTAAATTAGTAGTTTATATTGATTAATGATTAATACAAATAAAATGAATATATGACTAGACTAGTAGTTTATAATTATTATAAATGAAATGAATAAACCCTACTAAATTAGTGGTTTATATAATTATGAATATGAAACTACCAAAAAAAGATAAAAATGTCTACTACAAATGATAAAATTTTATTACAAATGATGACTAAATTTTCCATACGACTATTGTAGCTAATTTATAACACGACTAAAATTTAGTCATATTTATTTGGTCATTAATTGGTTTCAAAGATGGACTCATATAATACTAAATATTATATATATATATATATATATATATATATATATATATATATATTATATAATATAACTATTAGTAGCTATTTATAATATCTTATAACATGACCAACATTTTGGTCATATTTCTTCAGTCATTAATTCGTTTTATTGGGTAATCATATTGTAATATATTTTGTTGTATATTTGGTCATTAATTGCGACAATTAATGATTAAATCATTGACTAAATTAATGACTAAATTTATGACTAAATATACTACTAGTTGATAAACTTGAGACAATGAATTAATGACTAAGCTAAGAGCGATTAAAATATGGTCGCATTATAATATATTGTAAATTAGCTACTATTGGTCACTGACTAGAAAATGGTCATTTATATGCAAATTTTAGTCTTTTTTTAGTAATTAATTAGCCATTTTGTACTAATGAATAATTTCCCATGACATAAATAATAATTAATAAAACAATAACAAATCATTGCTCATTTTCATTGAAAAATAAATGTTCATCATGACCAGTCACCTGATCATAACTAAGAGCCAACTCAACTGAAAAATCAAGGTTCGTTTTAGTGATTATCTCTAATGACTAAAAAATCAAGGTTCATTATAGTGATTAGCCATTGGGTTTACAACCACTATCATTGGTTTACTAATTGGGGCAGGTTAGCAACAGAAAATTGGTAATGGATCTTCTTACATCCCTAGTAAATTGGTCCACCCACCCACCACCCTCAGTTTAGTCCAAAAATCAATCAGAGGGCTTCCATATGGTTATTTAACTAGTTCAGGGAAGAGATTTGAAGCGTTATAGTTAAAGAGGGGAAATAAGCCAAAGTGTAACTTGAGATTTAGCCTCTAAAGTTGCAGGCACCTTCAACTCTCAATTCACCCGCCTCTTCAACTTCCTCCAAGTTCTATCTACTATTCTTTTGTACATGGAAAAGATCTCTAAATAACCCTCTCAAGACTGAAATAAACCTCCCCCTTCCCATGAAATGCAAATATTAATGTAGAAATTGGTACCCAAATTTCACTAAGTAGTAGTGCCACTACAACATATAGAAATAAATTTTGATAAAATAGTATAATAGTATGAATAATATCAGGTATACCGTAAAAAATTACAAGAATAATATCAAACATTTTTTTTTGTAATTCACCTGCCTTCATTGAAATTATGATGACATATCTTAAAATCATCATTCTTTCAATGATTTTACACTGAAAAAAACAATAGAATAATTAAACAAAATAATTACATACAAGTCCAAACTTAAATAATCACTTCGAATGAAATGTCTTGGTTTTTGTACATGGTCTTTCTTTAAGGGAATTAAATCAGACACATTGCCTAGAAGTTCAGCACATAACCAATTGAAATTCCCATTAATAATTTCACACCATAACACATTCCAATTTGATATCTCTAACAAACCTTTTCCACATGAAAACCAAAAATAATATCTCCTTATAGATCTTCGTCCATTTTCCATGCTCTTCTGATCCAAACTTCTAACTTTCTAAAAAATACTTCTGAGAGCTCACCTGCATCTGCAATTTCGATTCCAAGTTCTGTAATTGTCATCCCAAGTTCAGGCATCCATATCATAAACTGCCATGAATTTAACCCGCAATCAGCCCATCAACACCATTCACGTGACCACCAAGACACCAAACATCATCCTCAATGCAACCACAACTAGCATGAGGGCCTCCATGATGGGCCGTTCCAATAATGGTAAGTATTCTCTCCTCAATTCACTGGTTAGGAAGAAATACATTGCCATGACTTCCAAGACACCAGGTTAGGGTCAGAGTTTTTAGGGCTAGAGATATTTTCTTCTTTTAGCTTCTAATGCAAATGTATGTGCCTGGATTTTTTTCTAGTAGTTTCTACTACATTGGTGCATTTATGAGCATAGGTTCAATTTTTCATTTTTCAAAAACATTGTACCATCTTGTTTTATCTTACTGAAGTATTTTTGTATGATATGGGGAATCTAAAATATGGATAAAAACAGTGTAGTGAACAAATACGATATGTACACAAAGAAAAATGGTAAATTATAGAATTTGAAGAGTGTTACACTAATTTTATCAACAATTCTAAAGTATCCCACAAGAAATCACAACAAAATTCAAATTCTCAACATCCTTAAAGTCATATGACATAAGTGTGGACCATAAAATAATAATCTATTTGAAACTTAGTTTCGAGCTTGGTTTATGAAAAAATTTGAATGCGTAACATCCCCAAAACCATATGGCATCAATGTTGACCATAAAAATACAACTGATTCAAGGATAACCTGAAGTCTAGTTTGGTTTACAACAACATTTGAATGCATAGCATTCCCAAAACCATATGGCGTAAGTGTTGGCTATAAAAAATCAATTTTTTCATCCTTAGTTTGAAGCCTAATCTAGTCTACAACAAAATTTGAATGCTTAGCATCCCTGAAATCATATGGCGTAAATGTAAATCCAAAACAATCGCCTGTTTTAACCTTAATTTAAAGTTTACTTCAGTTTATGTATGTTGATTGACTTGACTGTCTTTTGATATTATGGATTATAATAGTTGGCTGATGCAAGAATAGATAAAGAGAGCTAGTATTCTATTTTATTCCAATTTTGTTAAGAATATGACTTTTTATTTCTTTAATGCACCGAAAACATGTAATTTTTGTTAGGAGACAGAATGAAACTTACATACTTTAGGTGCATAAGGGACTTCAAAAGAGGTTTCCCCTTAGCTAGACTTCCCCCAAAAGTTTTCAAATTTGAAAAAGTGTTATGTATTTTCCCCTAGAACATCTAGGAATGATGAGAGGATAGAAGCATCTCTTCAAGATATAGACCGTTCTTCCAAAAAAAAATCATCAAGAAGTACATTCTACTGGTTCCATTTTGTTCCCATGGTAAAATTTCAGAACTGATATATCCCTAAACAAAATAAAAAACAGAGCATATAAACAACGACTTTAGATCAACTGATAAGAGTCTGTGTAAGAGCCATTCTTGATTTGAGTTAAAATCATCTGGCATTTCTAGATCTAGAGAGCCTAGTTAGATATTTTATCAACCACTGTTTTGAGTTCCCTTTATACATGCGAGAATAAAATGTGTTCAAATATGGTATTGATATCTTTAGGATTGATCCCTAGAGGCTTGAGCATGAAGTTTTGGAGTTGTTAATGTCCATTCATCTAATTAAATTTTTTTTCTTCTTTTGTGACTAGAGGAATTGGCAACTAGGTCGGTTTCATACTCATGTGACATGAGGTTGATTCCAGCCAATACCACTATAACTTCTAGGTGCCTACTTATGCCCCTTCTATAGGCTCGAGTAAGTCTGGAGGATTTGATCCTCCAATCTCTTGGTACATAACACTTAATTTTCACAGCATTTGCAAATTGAGCTGCCCCGTGGGGGCTCAATCATCCAATTAATTACTAAAGAATAATTACCATCAATTCACAACTTTGAAATATTTATTTCCAAAGAAATTTTGATTAGTTACTTTATTCACATAAGTTTTGTTGAATTGCTTGATCCAACCCCAAGACCTGCTTTAAATTTGATATCACAATCCTGGGAGAAATATAAGATCCCTTGAGCACTATTGAATAATTCCACCTCCTAAGAAGAACCACCAAAATAGCCAAAATTTTATCTATCTATAGCTCCTGTATTTGTCTTGGAATTTTTTTTTATTCCTGAATTATGGATTTTTGGCTTAGAGCACATATATTTCAATAAACCAAAAAAATTGGGAATGGTTTTTCTATAAACAATGATAATGTTTCATGTCTGCCATATGCCCCTCAGGACCAAGCATGGAGCCACTTTGTACTTTGTTAATCATTTTTTCATATACCAAGCTCTTAGGAACTCTTCTATTATATTGTGCAATGTGAAGAACCAGGTCCTTATATCGTTGGAATGGATGCATTCCTCATCCCCATTAAAATTTACATAAAATGAAATATTTACATTAGAATAGCTTCCACCCTACCTACCAATGACATTCACAATTAGGGAAAGTTGTAGTTTAATACGAAGACAATTTTAAAAATTTACATGTTTAGAATAATATCAAGAATATAAGTTTCCTCACATGGAAAGCATACTTATGATAAATACTAATGTTGAGCCTCTAAAATGATTTCTTTTTGTTGTGGTTTGTGGTCTGGGCTGGTCAAAAGGACTGTCAGCTTGCTTCCATTTTCCGCAAAGATAGGGAAAAACTTACCAGCAACAAAAATGGCCAATTTTTGTTACTATGGGGCAAGTGCCTGAGATTGAGCCTCTATAACTACCTTTTTGCTCAACATTCTCTTAATAGACCTTGATAAATTTGAAGTTGGTTTTCACTTTTATTTTATAAGCTAGTATACTCTCTTTAAGTTGTTCCCAATATATTTTCTGAAATTTATCTCTTTCTACTTTTGTTTTGGCCCACTTTGCATTGAATGTGATTTTTTTTTTTCTGTAAAGTTAGGCATTCTTCATTCCAGATGACAAAACAAAATTACAACATACTAAAGTTTAGGTCACGGGTCTACCTGCAGGAAACCAGACCACCACCTTTCGGCCTTAAAACCTGACCAAAATTTGAATATGTTTTGCTCCTTTTTCCTGTCATAACCATGTTTTTGTCTACTACTAACTAAGCTAATGACAAGAGCATGACTTAACAACCAGACACAGTTCTGTTTTATCAACATTTAAAAGAAAAGGAAAAAGACTCACCTCAGCTAATCCTCGTCCGACGTGCCGCCCGGGGTAGGCTATGGGGCACTGGTGCTAGGCTTCATCAGCTTCTGCTCTATGGCCCATTAGGTCAAGCAACATTTTCTCCATGTTCTTCAACAACATATGGTTTCTTGCTACCTGGACTTGAATGGCCGCAATCTCTTTCAAGAGAGTATTCTTGATATTATCTGATTCTTCTGCCAGCTATCTTTTGAGCTACTCCTCGGCCTACTTGCGTTCCTCGTCCTCCTCTTCACGGACATTTTGATTCACCTCCATAGCCTGTCCAACCACATGTTTCATAATCCAGTAATGCTGAAGCGTTTTATTGAATAGGGAGTTTTTGCCCCTTGAAGTGCTTGGGTCCAGGATCAGATCCTCCCAATCTTCGTGGGGGATTTCCTTGTTATTGCTGATATCCCGCAACTCTCACTCCCACCCATTGATTTGTGTGTGAATCTCCAGAGGAATCTCAGCCATGTACACATTGATCGTGTGCATGATCTTTTCAGAGTCGGGCTTCCTACCCCTTTTGCTCGGATGGCTACTAGTGCCATCTTCCAGGGTCTTTGCGGATTAGCCTTCCTTGGTGCCATCTTGCCACGGACATGGGACCTTGAAGTTGTATGATATTTTCTACCACCTTTTCTTGCTGGAGCCAAGGAAGAGGCCTGGTCACACAGTCGCGTTGACACCTTTCCGCTTTTTTTCATGGTTCTTACCAAACTCCATGAGTTTTCCTTTTGCCTCCTCAGGCATATGGTTATTATCAATCCATTGTCCTACCAACCAAGCCTCCACCTGGCCATTTAATTTTCTGACTGACAGCCATGCATCCCTATCTCGGGATGAGGTGAGACTTGACCGACTTGCTTTATGCGTCATTACTCCAAGATTCTCCCGGTTGCTCCTACCATAATCTTTCGGTACTTCTTGTGCTACCTATTGTCCTTCCTCTGTCAATTCTCCTAACTTCCCAAGCTAACTCCAGATCCTTCCTTGATGATGTATCGTTTCTCATTTCTTCTCCGTCCCCTCGACCAATCCTACCATGCCCTGTCACCTGCTCGAGTCTACCATTCCTATTACTACTATCATTTCCCACGGATGTACTGTCTGTTCCCATCTGCTGCGATATTTCCCCACAGTTGCAGCGTGCCACCTAATCCTGGCCTTTCACCTCGGGCTTGCCTTTACGACCCTTATCAACGTCAAGAAATTGTTGGAGGCAGGCTCTCTCCTCTGGAAGCAGTTGAGACAAACCTTCACTATTAATCTCTTTTCCTCGATTTTGACTGCCCCAATTCACGAGCCAGTCCGCCGGTTTGTTTCCAGATCGTCTAATGTGAGACGGAATTAGGTATTCGACTCTTGTCAGGAGTTTCCCAATTTCTCCTACAAGCTATGCCATTATCTAGCTCTTACTAATTTTGTCCGCTTGTTGTTTCTGCTGTAGTTTCCTAACCATGTCTACCACCAACTTCGAGTCTCCCTCAATTTGGAGTCTCTTGAAATTAACCTATATTACAATTTCCAGGCCTCGTTTCAAGGCATGCAGTTCGGCTTCGTTATTTGAGGCTTCCTTGCAGTCCATCACGAAGGTTCGCAGGGTGTTGCCCCCACGTCTCTGAAGACTCCCACAATGCCAACCTCTCCCGGGTTATGTTTTGTGGCGCCATCAAAATTAAGCTTTATGAATCCCTGCGGGGGATGGAAATACTAGTTGCTTTCAGCCACTTCCCTGGTCTGGTCTTTTCTTTTGACACCCCCATTTGTCATAATCTAGTTTACCTCAAGTTTTTTCAGGATTTCCTCCTCCGTTTGCAACACCTGCTAGTCTTTGTCCTTCCAGCTTTCTGTTAGGATTGTTTCACGTATGTTCCAGGTGGTTTGTTCCCTAATGGCTGCTGGGGATCTAGATTCCACTTTGAAGATTGCCCCATTCCATGCTTTCCAGATGTTCCAGAGCAAGAATCCGGTAGAAAGGAGCCATGCATGAGTGATCACCAGATTCTGGTAAGGTTTTCTCGGCCAATTTGCTATGGTGTTTACAATGTTTCGGTGATTTCTGTGGCGGAGCTCAAACAAACAATGTTTCGGTGATTTCTGTGGCGGAGCTCAAACAATCTGAAGTGACTTTCCCACAGGGAATTGCTTATTATGCATCGGTTCATAAAATGTTCCATAGTCTCCTCTTGGGAATTACAGAGAGCGCAGCGGGATCGACCTTGGCGCCCCTTCCTCTGCATCTGGTCCTAGGTAAGCGCTCTGCCGTGAAGAATAGTCCATACGAAAAAAGAAACTTTTGGCCAGTGTTTGATTTTCCATAGGTTTTTCCATTGTTTGGTTTCCAGCTGTTGATGTTGATTGGCTTTTTGGCAGTAGGCTTCTGGTATTGAGAAATTACCTTGAATTCGTTTACCCCATCTAAGAATGTTTGACCCTGTTTTCCTTGCTACTTTACGAGATGCCATCTCTGTGTAGTACTCATGCCGTCTGTCAGTTTCTAGGGCCCCTTACCAATCCCCTTTATATTTCCAATTGTGCCAATATCGTTCTTCATCTAATTTCCAAAAATTGTCGACGTTTATTGCCTCAGCCTAGGACGTGAAAGCATGGATGTCGTGAAGCCTGTCCTTATGGATGAGTCTTTCGCGCTGCTGTCATGATTCCTCACAGAACCTGGCCTTGTCCCCTGCTCGTATTTCCCAAAAACTATGATTCTTTATCAGGTCTTTGTTGCCCCACGCCAGGTTCCAGATTGCTGAGCCTCTAATCTCTGTCTCACTTCTCAATCTTCCTTCGGGTTCCCCTGTCGCGTCATATTTTCTTTCCCATATCACTTTCCACAGGTCAGGGCCGCCCTTAGTCCACCTCCACTAGAGCTTTGCACCCATGACTTGGTTGAGGATGAAAGGGTCGCGAAGCCCTAAACTGCCATCTTTGGGGAGCCAACTTAGCCACTCCCATGAAATTAAGGCGCACTTTCTGGACTTGCTGGTAAAGTGACCAAATTTTGGGTTGTCTTAGGTATAGCTTGGCATGAGATCCAGTAAATTGGTATAACTTGCAGAACAAGTTTTAGAAGGATTAGCTGGCTTGGGGTGTTTGAAGAGAGAAAGGTCCAGTTTTCCATCTTATTTCGGATTTTTTTGATTAGTAGTTCCCAATTAGCCATCCTGTATTGATGCTCGTGCAACATAATCCCCAGGTATTTTGACGGGAAGGTTCCGATGTTGAAGCCCAGAGTGCGTGCCAAGAATCTTTGGGCAGCCTGTGGCGTGTTGAAAAAAAACACTTCTGATTTGTCCTTATTAATCTGCATCCGAGAAGCTTTTCTAAATTCTGATAAAGTCTTGATGACTATTTGGGCCTCCTTTAGCATGGCTTGACCGTATAGCATCACATCATCTACGAATTGCTGGTGCGAAACTGGTATATCATTCTCACAGATTTGAAGGCACTTTAGCTGATCCCTCGAGACTTGAGCCTTAACCAACCTACCTAGGCCTTCCACAGCTAGGATGAAGAGAAAAGGAGACAGGGGGTCTCCCTGCCTGAGCCTGCGGGAGGGAGTGAATGCTTCGGTGGGGGTTCCATTTAATAGAATTGAAATCACGGGAGTGCCAACCATAGACAAGATCTAGTTTATCCATCTTTGGTCAAAACCATAGGCTTTAAGAATGCCTTCTAGATATCTCCAACTAAGGCGATCAAATGCCTTAGCCAAATCATGTTTGATAAGCATACCTGGGGTACGGGAGTTTTTCAAGGAGTGAATCACTTCATAGGCCACTATGATGCCATCGATGATTTGCTGCCCTTTGACAAAGCCAGTTTGCTCTGGGGCAATGAGATCCGGCAAGATCGGCTTGAGCCTATTTACCATGACTGTTGCTATAATTTTGTAGGTGACATTGCATAAGGAAATGGGCCTGAAACCCTGTGGTTCCTCCGAGCAGCCAATCTTCGGGATTAGAGCCAGGAAAGTGGCATTCAGGCCCTAGTGCATGTGCTTTGAACACGTAGATTCCTCCACTATGTCTAGTAGGTCATTCCCCATGAAACTCCAGGCCGCTTGGTAGAACTCAATGGTGAAGCGATTGGGACCCGAGGCCTTATTTTTCGGCATTTTGTTGGCAACTTCTTCAAGTTCTTCCTTGGTGATTATGCTGAGGAGAACCAGACTTTGATCTCTCGAAAATTTCTTAGGGATATGATGGAAAAACTTGTCTATGTCCTCTGATCTGTTGGCATTTCGTTCAGTTAGGATACCTTTGAAGTGATCCACCAAGATTTGTTCTATTTCTGTCTGTTGGGTCACTCTGTTTTCCTGGCTGTCTTTCAAGGAGAAGATTCTATTGTGCTGGCGATGACTTAGCATTGCTTTATGGAAGAATTTGGAGTTTTTCCCCCCTTTTTTAACCATTGAACTTGAGATTTCTACTTCGACAGAATTTCCTCCTGCTTTCACCTTTCTTCCATTGGAGTGATTACCCTACCTTCCTCCTCAGCTAGCTCTTCATTTCGTCCTTCTGAGATGATTTGTTGTTGTATTCTTTCCAGTCTCGACTCGAGTTTTCCTTGTTCCTGCTGAATATTGCCGAACTCTTCCCTGTTCCACTTTTTGATTTTGCTTTTGATTTCTTTGAGTTTGAGCTGAAAAGAGTGCATTTTGCTATGGCCTTCCTGTCCACTCTTGTTATCTTGCCACTAGCTCCTTACTTTGTCTAGGAAATTAGGGCCTCTAAGCCAGAAGGATTGAAACCGGAAGGGCCTCTTTTTAGTCGGATTGTTCAAAGCTATTTCTATCTTTATTGGACAGTGGTTGGACCCTATTTAGGGAAGGATAGAGGCTTCATAGAAAATATCCAGCCCAATTATGTGCTCTGAGATTAAAAATTTGTCCAGTCTTGATGCAATTTGTTTGGTACCACCTCTTCTATTATTCCAGGTGAATTTCCCATTTATAGTTGGGATATCAACCACCCTTAATTCTATTTGAACTTCTCTGAACCTTTCCCTCTCCGTATCTTCTTTGCTTATTCCACCTTTTTTCTCTTCTCTAGAAGTGATTAAGTTGAAGTCATCTTCTAGGATCCATCTCTGCTCCTGGTGTAGATTCCTAAGTTTTTCTAACTGATTGAGAAACAGGCCTCTATCAGCGCGGGTGTGGGGCCCGTAGACTACCGAGATTGCCATGCATTCACTTTGCCCTATGAGCCTGAATCTCCCTGTCAGGATTCTTGGCATTCCCAGTTGGTTAGGACTTCTGCTGGATTCCAAATGATTGCTACCCCTCCTGCACTCCCTTTGGCATATATAGTTACATGTTCATATCTTGGTTTTATTTTATTGAGAATTTCTCCCATTTTCTGGCCTGAGATTTTAGTTTCTTCGATAAGCATAATTTGGGGTTTGTCCTTCTTTAGTCTTGCCACCAGATGTCTCTGTTTTCCTTTTCTGTTTAAGCCTCTAATATTCCAAGATGTCAAAATCATTGGTTAACTTGGGATAGGTTTTGGAATACCACTGATAGCGGGACCACTCTCCCTGTATAGACTAACATTTTGCCCATGAGTTAGATGGAGCCCTTCAGGTTTTTCCTTCCTCTTTTTCGCCCCTTTACCTTGGCCTTGCTGATCAGGTCTACTTTCCTGTTGGGTCTCTTGGGATTCTTCTAGTGCGGCTTTGTCTTTTACAAGTTTTGCTTTATATTGATGGAAGGTTTCCGCATACAGCCTCTTTTGTTCTTCCGGAATAAACCTCTTGTCCAGGTTCTTCCATTCGTTCAAAAGTTTTCTCAAGACTTCTTCCTCATGACTTAGATCTTCCCTACTGGTCTCTTGGTTTGTCTCCATCTGTTTGGCTTGTTCGTCTTGTTCCTTACCTTTCTCAATTGGCTCGCTCAGGGCTTTCCTTTTTGAGTGGTTTCTTTCACAGCTCTTGCTACTTTCCGACCCCTTATCCTCTTGATTTTCCATGGGTTGGTCTTCCTCTTCGTCCTCTACCTGCAGAACTGCAAAACTATTTGGTTTCTCTGGGGCTGATTGTTTTTCCTTTCTTCCTTTCTTGGGGTTTTCCTCGTTTACTTTCCTTTTGTTTTTCACCTCTTGGTATTCCTCCTGATCTGTTGGCTCTTTCTTTTTTTGCAGGGGGCTTCGACTTTCTTCTTCCTCTCTTATTATCGGGCATTCCTTTGCCAGATGTCCATGGGCATGGCACCTATGGCACCTAAACGGGATGTGTTCGTAATCTATGTTCTGCTGCTAAACATCTTCATGATATTCAACTTCTAATGTGTCTGGGATGGGGTTGGCTAGGTTTAGATAAACACAAATCCTAGCATATGAGGTGTATCTTCTTTTCTTCATGGTTTCTGCTATTTTCATGAAACTGCCTATTGAGTTTTCTATCCCCTCCAAGATTTCTGAGTCCCAGAAGTCTATGGGGAGCCCAAATAAGCAAACCCAGACAGGTGCAGCTAGAAAGGTTTATTTATCGGGGTTGTAGCATTCTTCCCAGAACGCATGAATAAACCAACATTGTAATAGAAACATGGGACATTTTCAAATACCTTTTCCCTATCTTGCAGGTTAAAGAAGATTACCGTGAAGAAGCCTTTCACTCCTAGCTTGAGCTCGATGTGGCCTTGGGGCTGCCATTTTTACTGATTCCACTTGGAAAGATCTCTTTCCGACGGCTAGACTCCTACGAACTTGCAGATAAGGGCATGATCCCTCATATAGCTTCTGTACTTTTCAATTTTATTCACTGGAATCATGAACCTGGGTCTCTCCTCTACACATGGCAGGCACTTTCCCCTCCGGCCTGTTTGCCAGGAAGTTCCTAACACCGGTCCTATGTTCTTTTGTTCCTCCGTCTCCTGGCTACTTTGTCTGTCTCCTGGCACTGTATCTCGATAGGAGGGGATCTCTCCCCTCCTGACATCTTCTATCATACCTTTGTTGCTTGGTTCTCTGTCGATTTCTACTGGTCCGGGCTACTGATAGCCTTCTGGCCCTTGCTTCGCACTGCCCCAAGGGTTTCACCGCCTTGCCGCCATTAGGTTTTTAGTTGCAGAGCTCACCATTCTCTGATAAGACAAAATATTAAGATGGACATAGATATTTTGCATTGAATATGATTTTGAAACACATATAAGTAGATAAATAATAGATAATAGAAGTTGTTTTTATTTATTTTTTACCAGAACAAGAACTTTATATTTATAAAAATCTACATCGCCGATGCAATAGTTGCAATAAAAGATGGGATATTCCATATTATTAATACACATGATTGTTCTTGGAATTCTCATCGTATAAAAAAGCCTAGCTTTTTTTATATCTAATATACCATGCTCATATGTGTAAGTACGCGAAAATACTTGCAAAAATTGAAAAAATTTACAACACATACTAATTGACAGGAGGCTAGATTACATCTCCGGGCCCTTTACACAAACTCATACAAAAACAAAAAATAATCAAGAATTAATCAAAATGCACCCACAATAAACCAAAGGAGTTTAGAGATTATTGGGAGCTAGAATTATTTTCTTCATGACCATTCCTACATCTTGTCAAAGGAGGGGACATAATTCTTATAGACACAAGATTTTCATTAACACTTTGAAAATGATGGAAAGGAGGGGCATTATCACCTTCAAATTTTTTTGCAGGTGCAATATTTTCTTTGTAAATACTATTTTTTATATTAAGCTGATATTAGATCACATAATATCAAAATCTTGTGTAGTGGTTTTCTAGATTGTAAACTAAACCAATCAAAAAATTGATTTCTTTTATCCCAAATGTCAATATACTAACTAGATATATACAAAATGATCCACTAACCAAGGCTACATTTTGCAACACATTATGCCACAATGTTGGTAAATTCCAAGTGAAGTAGAAAAACCTAATTTAAGTGGAACCATCAAGAGGATTTGGAAATATCAATAGTGCATGTGGTGGTTTGATTGACTGGAGGTAAAAGATTTGGTTTGTCGGAGTCTATCTGTTCAATGCTAGCCAATTCTTCATGTTGTTCGATCCCCAACAGGGGTTCTCACTCATTTGTTTATTGAATGGATAAGTCTCGGTCTCTGGCACTTCCGTATGTGATTATTCTAGCTTCCTAAATGATTAATGTGAATGTCATTGTAGCCCAAGTTGGCCAAAAGTTTTGCTACCTTATATCCTATTATTTTGACTTGAGAGGGAATAATGACTGAAATTATATCGATTAGATGGTTAATATGTGCTATACTTTTCCAATCCCCAGCTCTAGCAAGTTTTTTTTTTTTTTTTTTTAGAGAAGCTCCACTGATCAATTTCTTTACTCAGAGGTGTTGGACCAAAAACACATTGAGATCTAATGAGAATCCCCATGTAGTCTGGTGGAACCGGGTTCAAATACCATAAAATATACAAATAGGAAAACAAACATCTCCAGGTGGAAATTAGCTAAACATAATGGTGGGGCTCTAGCTTGGTGAGAAAAAATTTATATACAGTGGAATTGGTTAAAATATTTTCTTAGATGGTTGTGTCCAGCAACATTTCCAATCATTTTCAATCTCTTGTTGACTGTAGGCTTGATGGCCCTTATTTTCCCATGAAATAATTGTTTCAAATATTAGTCTAGTAAAATGATGACAATGTCTTTAGTTCTTGCCTAGGTTGAAATTTTTTACATAAATCCAAATGAAAATCCATTTCACACCTTATTTGTTTTGGTCATCTTGGTAGGAAAATGGCTCAGCAAAGGTGTGAATTGGCTCAAATCATGTAATAACAAGTGTGAAGATATTTGTGTTATTCTCTTGAAGTTTCTTTTAGAAACACAACCTTAGGTCAAAGGTTGCATTGCATAATATGGGCTTATGTTAGCATTGATCCAAAGGTTGAGAGGTAGTTATTATGTTCAATCTCCTAGGACCTGTGTCTAGAATCATCCCTTTACAACCTTATACTATTAGGAAATTGAAACTTTCTATGGAAATTTATTTCCCTAATCAATTCTGGAATGGGGGTCATGGGAGTATCAGTCTTCGATTTGGTGAAGGGAATTTACAATTCCTTGAAGGTTGAATGTATCTTGGTCGAACGCAGGGTGTGAGGTTGAACACACCTCGCATTGGTGGAAGCTTTGTAGTATGAGGCTATTTTTTCTTGGATTTCAACCGGTCAGCCACATACGTAAGGAAAAAAGAGGATACCTTGAATTATATCACGACAACTACCACCGAGGAGTTTCTCCAAATGTGGCAAGGACCGATGATGCCACTAGGCCCACTATGTTTGGTGCATTTTGCTTTCCCTGATAGAGGGTGTCACGATTATGATGAATAAGATTTTGAGTGTGTAGCAATAATTTCTACAGATGGTTGAGGATGTGCATAATATGCAGGGTTCTATTCCAAGGTTTCAAGGTTATGGACCCATTCATGCCAATATTGGGGTTCCTGGGGCTGGGCCTGGTCAAGCCATGGGGGAGTAGCTCCTAGTTTCGAGGATTTAAAGTGCTTTTTGAGGGAAAGAAAGAAGAATCACAACATATTAGTGGTTGTGGTGAGGTTGAGGCTTTGGATATTTTTTATCAGACTAGTGTTCTAGTGCCCACTTCTATGTTCAAGTGAATAGGCAGATATTGGTATGTGTCAGCTTAAATTAGCAGGTAAGGGACTCAAATTTATCTCATGTTAAATTCATGAATGAATATAAATATTTATTTATTTCCTTTTGTAAGCATGCCACATAACAGTGAAAATAAGATGATGATCGTTAAAAAAAACTTTGACATTACCCTAATAATTTGTGTAACTGTTGTACACTCTTCCCTCTATTCATTGTCTCAGTCAAGCACAAAAGATCTCAATGTATGCCCCAAAATGGATTAGAATATGTACACTCAGGCATTTTCTACAATTTGTTTTGTGCATCACTGAATTGATATGGATGGGCAGTACTAGCATTTCTTTCATTACCTTGTTTATTTCTTATAGCTTATCGTTTGTGGAAATTGAACTAATGAGGACACTGTAAGTTAAAATTCTGCAGTGGTATCTTTTCACCCATGTCACCAAAAGCATCAAAACATCTTGCATCCTACTGCCCTTAAAAAGATTGATAATAGAGTTTGTATACTTTCCCATATGTATTAGTTGTTGACATGGAGGTTGTTTTAGGTTCATTATCATCACATAATCTATCAAGTTGAAATATCAGGAGCTTGACTCTCAGATAATTCCAATTCCCACAATATTGTTGATGCTTCTTGTATATTTCCTTCATCATAAAGTAATTTGATGAATTTTTCCCAATGAGATATCAAACTCTGGTCAAAATAACAATATACGACTAATTTTGTAGTGTTGTTTAATTGGTGAGTTGAACATAAATGTATTTGGCTGAATGCTCCAGTTCTCCATTTCAAGGAGAAGAATGGATGACTCCTGATATTTTTCATGCTTACACAAACAATGAATCATTATATTGCAAATTAAATCATAATCCAAACTTAAAAAAAAAAAAGAAGAAGATATTGTTGACAAGATTATTAGCTCCAAGTTTTCTTCCAATTTCATGAGTTGTCTCAGGAATGAGTTGTGCTTACCGATACTTGGAATTATGCTTTCCTTTTCTAGTTGATCTTAGACTTTGATAGAAGTATTGAATTTCCTTTTCTTGCAAATTCCATTGATGAAAATTTCATAGAGAGATTCATCCACATAATTCAAGGATCCACACCCTATTATGTTATTGACAAGTACAAACAATTTTTTTGTGTATTTCCTACCTAAAGACACCCATTAGGTCATGACATCTAGATCAAAACCTTTATCCAAGTCTTTCTAAAGTGGTTTCTCCATGATTTTTGGTTTTGGTCTACTAATACATTCAATCCTTTGATTTAGTTTGCACGCAGTATAAGAATGTCACCAGTAATATCCACATAAACACACACCATCCTTAAATCAATGAAAATGGTTTGTCTCTCACAAACATATCTAAGGAGACTATCCTAGAAATGTCCTTGGGGCACTATGACAATCCTTGCACATCAAAATATTATTGATGATGCATATAGGTGTCATCAACATTTGTTCATAACACCAAATGTAATTTCCATCTTATCACTATGAGCGGAAGGATGGTTTCCTTCTCATACTCATTTACTTCATGCAAAACAAGTATTGTAGCAAGGAAGTACCCCAAATACCTTAAATGTTCATTGCATCTATCCAACTTAGCATGTATATCCTCTAACTACGGATGTCATTTGTCTCACAAAAAAGTTGATCATCCTTATTTTAGTCTCAAATTTACTTGCATCCTGGCTTCTATTTTACTCCTTTACCTTTCATCATTTTTTTTTCTCACACTTGCAAGATAATACACCTATGAGTTACAACACACACATACACACACACACACATGCACACACACACACGCACACACACACACACACACACACACATGTATAGGTGGAGAAGTGTCAAGAACGATGGAGCTCTGTTGTGCACACCCTACCTGCTACTCTGACCTTGGTTAACTGCAACCCAAACCCATAGCGGTTATCCACCTCTAGCCTACAGCATGCCACTCATAGCCTACACAACCTAACCATCTGTCATTTTCAGTGGATAAGCGTGGAGGGTATGGAGCTTGATGTTGTTGACTATTCACCGTATCCCTATTCGGATCATGTTATTTTCCCAAACCCTATCGTGAAATCAGCTACCATAACATCTGCTCCATCCTGCTTGTTAACATCATTGGTTGTCTACATTTCTAGGAAAAAGGACAACGCCCCTCACATCGATACCCTCTCCATTGACTCACCGACCCTTGACTGTCCGCCCTTGTCTCCTTCCACCCTCAACATCCTCGCTTCATGCTCATCTCCGCTCTTCGATCCTACACCCCTCGCTAACCTTTGTTTCTCTCAGAATACTAACCCTCGCCCTAGATCTGCACCGAAAGCAGCCACACAATTTCAGCTACCAGCTAAACACCCCAAATCAAGCGAAAAAGCATAGGATTCTGCACACCCATCAAGCTGTTTTGATACTCCTGTTATTAGGGTTAGGTCGGGGGAGCCTTCCTCAGAATCAAAAAATCCAACAAATCCATTACAAGACCATCCTACTATCCCACGGACAGGGAAGAAGAAATCAAAGTGCATCAGGGCATCTGGGAAAGATTTCAATATTAAATTTGGTGGAGGTCTCACCATGGTGGGTGTCCCTGACAGCGCAAGCAAAGTACTGGTGGGTACGATTTGCAGCAGACCTATACAGCGGATCGATTAGGGAAATGGGTGAAAGATCTTTGGGGGCAGATCTTCCTTTAGCTTCCAAAGGTTCAAACTCTGCCTCATGGGTGGTTTGCGCTTCGGTTCTCCCTCAAAGAATACACGAGCATGGCCCTGGCTCGATTTTGGCACATAGAGATGGCACCGGTTTTGCTCAAAAGATGGAGCCCTCTTTTCAATCCTGAAAGAGACGATATCCGTGCAGGGCCTCTCTGGGTGAGGTTGCCAAGTTTACCTCTACAATACTAGTTAGAAGAGGTGTTTATCAAGATAGGGAATACCCTAGGTACGTTTCTGGATTACAAAAAATCCATTTTCCAATCCAAAAACCAAACATTAGCCTGTATTTTAGTGCATCTGGACACTCAGGAGGGTCTGGAAGAAAGGATAACCCTACAATGATAGAATTTCACCCGGGTCGAGATCTTGGACTATGAGGGTGTGCAATTAGATGTTGAAGATGTCATAAGGTCGGGCATCTATTCAAAGAATGCCCCCTAGTTGTGAAAGCGAAGGAGCCAGCAACAGGACAAGAATTTGGCAATAATAAAGGAACTCCTGTCATCGATAGGAAGCATCTAGAGGCTAGCCCAAAACCTCCCCGAAAGGCGACCTCGTCCAAGCCGATGCAGCGCAACTTTGGAACACCTTATGGACCACCTTCCTCTCCTCTGACTTGAGCTCAAGCAGTTACAGAAGTGGCTAGTTCAGCGGATATTCCTCTTCCCTCATCCCCTAATCCATCTTATGTAAATGCATCTTTTGCACAACATATGCATACTACACGAAATTTGCATTGTTTCATCTCCCCTACCTCCATCACCTGCGCATTTCTCCCCCACCACTTGGTTGATTCAACCACCTTCCCCATTACCCACCCAGTGAAACCCCCCTCACTCCCTCCATCTCCCTCGACACCCCCTCATCCCTATAACCTTCGTTCACGAACTCCTATTGGGGACTCTCATCTTTACAACATGGGCCTTGGCCTCACACTACCTTCATCCTCTGCTAAACCTCTTTGAGGGCGCAAATCATACCTCTCACATGCTATCCTTTACACTGGGGCAGAGGTGATCTCAAGAAGACAATCCTCTTTAGATCGAGTTCTTAGAGCAAAGCAAACCCTAGACATGGTTCCCCCATGAAATGCCTCTCCTTTAACTGCAAGGGTTTGGCCAGTTCTTGCAAACAAATAGCCCATCACAGAATTTTCACTGCAGAACCAGTCGACTTATTCCTCCTTCAAGAAACCTTAGGGGAAGCACAACATACTACTACAATTCTGCAATCTATATGCCCTATGAGGGCTTTCACTGCCCTAGATGCCACGACCCGATCTAGTGGTCTTGCTACAGGATACAACCCCCATTCCATAAATCCCATATTGACCTAGGGATGAAAGGGATACATGGGTTTTGATTTTTTATCAGCATAATTGGGAATGGATTTCAGGGTCATGAATGTTTATGGACTGTGCTAAGGAAGGGAGGCCTTCTGGAACCACTTGCTCAATCTCTCCTTGTCCTCTGCCGACAACTTCATTTTGGAAGGGGATATCAACTTTTCTATCAGCTATAGTGAGTCCTGGGGATCATTGGCTCAGATTGATCCACTCTCAGATACTATGGAAAACCTCCTTGATCAGCCCTAGCTCACTGATGCCCCTATGATAAAGCCCCTGCATACTTGGAGGAATAGAAGGGTTGGGGAGGCTGCCCTCGCTAGAAGACTAGACCGATTTGTTGTCAAGAATTAGTTGTTGCGGTGTTTGTCTCTTTATAGGCGGTGGGTTGGGTCAGGAGGCATATCTGACCACTCACCTATCTACTTGGAAGTATCTGGTCTGCCAAACAAACCACGAGCCCCCTTCAAGTTCAACTCTGTATGGCTTTAGGAAACCTCCTTCATTTAGTTGGTCACTAATATTTGGACACAAAACCCACCCTCTCAAAATCATTCATGGGCTGAAGGTTTTCATCAATACCTTCTTTAGCTCAAGAAGCTCACTATCAAGTGGGCCAAAGAAAAACAACAGAAGGATAACCATCCTCTCATCTGTGGAAGCAGCCCTTGTGGACCTTATCGATGATAACAATAGGGGTTTCATGAGTGTTGCAGCCAAATCCTATATGATTGAACTAGAAAACAAAAGAGAAAAGATCTTGAAGGAATGGGAGGAATCTTGGAGACTCAAGAGCTGTGCTATCTGGCTCAAAGTAGGGGATGAGAAGTAATTCCAAAACTATGCCAAAGGAAGAAAAGCCTCTAATACTATCTAGCAATTTCCCACCCCTACTAGAGAAATTGCAAAAAATTTCCACCAGCTCTCATACCTGGGCATATCACACTTCCAACAGCTTTTTAAGGAACCTCCTATCTCAAACCTGGCTGAGATCATTCGAGTAGTAGGGAATTTTCCTAGATTTGTCAACCAAGATACAACCGATGAGATCAGTACACCTATCACCAGAGAATAACTGGAAGGGACTCTAAAATGGCTCCAGAGAGACAAAATCCCTGGGCCAGACGGTCGGCCTATTGAATTTTAATTATCATTCCTCGAAATCATTTGGAATGACCTTCTCAATGTATGAGGCCATCAATACCACTTTCATTGCTCTTATCCTGAAATCAGATTCCCCAACATCCTTCAATGATTTCCGTCCAATCCCTCTCTGCAATACAATTTACAAAATCATCACTAAGATCATAGCAAATCAGCTTTGACCCATACTATCCCATCACATCTCCCTTAAGAAATTTGCTTTCCTCCATAATAGGTAGATCCATGAAGCCATTGGCATAGCTCATGAAGCCAAGCCATTCATTCTATCAAATCTAAGAATCTAAAAAGCATAATTCTCAAGATTGATCTTGCCGAGGCCTTTGATCGAGTAAGCTGGCTCTTCATTAAGATGATTTTTATCCATTTAGGATTCCCTATAGTTTTCATAAGCTGAATTATATGCTACATAAACACAGTCTCCTACACCATCATGATTAATGTCTTGGCATCCCATTTCTTTCATGTTGATCGAGGGCTGAGGCAGGGATGTCCCATGTCACCTCTTCTATTCCTTTAAGTGATGGAAGGTCTCAGTAGGCTCATTGCCTCTACAAAAGGGGAGGGCAGACTAAGAGCCCTGAGAATGAATGAACTCTACCATCTCACACACATACTCTTTGTAGATGATGTCCTGATATTCCTAGATTGAAAAATTAGTGACTCAGCCTCCTTCCATAAGATTCTCACCCTCTTTGAAAAAGCCACTGGAATGATTGCAAATCAATCAAAATCTATGATAACCCTGACCCATACTACCACTCAAGAGGTCAGAGAACTGCAAATGTACTTTCATACATCCCCCACAACCTCTTAGATGGTCTCAAATATCTAGGTTTCCAGATAAAACCCAACAACTATAGGATTGTTGACTGGATCTGGTTAGTGATCAAACTAGAGAAGAGGTTAAAAATTTGGAACCATATATTGCTCTCAAGAGCAGGCAGACCAGTCCTAATTAAATCTGTTTTGGAAGCCACCCCAGTATATTGGATGTCTCTTGGCTAGATTCCACGGGGAATCCTCAAGAATATACAACAGATATGCTACCGATATCTATGGAATGGGCGTAAGGAAGGTAAAACATTTTCTTGGGTAAGTTGGAAGAACATCGCATTGCCAAAGAAATGTGGGGGGGTGGGGCTTAAAAGATCTATCTTATTTTTCCCAAGCTCTCGCAACAAAGATAAGCTAGTCTCCTCTCACTGGAAACAACCTCTGGACGATAGTGACATACCATAAATACATTTGGCCTCACCAGATTCTATACTGGGTCCATCAAGATGATTGGCCTCATGATTTGGCATGGCACATAAACAATGGTTCCTCTGTGAGAATAGGTATCGACCCCTAGATAGGTGGGGGTAACAGATAGCTCCTTCCATTAGACCTCTTACAATATCTTAATCACAGGGATATCAAGACGATTGCCTAGATTGCTAATCAAGAACACAACTCCATTCTTAGTCAACATTGGCGAATAGTTCAAGAGCTGAACATTCCTGTACAGTGGCAGCACACATGGGAAACATACCTCAGGGCTCTGTCTGAAGTGCATATAACCCTCAATCAAGACCCTAATGTCTCAGTATGGACTCTTGCTGACCATGGGAAATACAGTCCAAAACAATATTTACATCTTCTATAGCCCTGTAAACCTAACCATGCTAATGAACGTTGGCAGTAGCTATGGAGACTAAAATATCCCCCTTGGGCCCATCTCTTTATGTGGTGCGTATTAAGTAATGAAACCCCCATAGGAGATGCACTTATCCACAGATCCATCTTTGGGCCGAGCTGGTGCGTTCTTTGTAAACAATAAACCGAATCAAATAAGCACATGTTCTTGCTCTGCCCATTCGTTACCCAATTCTGGCAATCAATAACATAACATCTCTCAATGAGAAATGCATGGCAGGGCCATACTATTCTGCAAGCTTGGAATAATTGGATCACAATGCACTAGAGAGAAAAAACATAATGCTTGCCAATTATTATCTGTTGGACCATATGGCTTGCCCGAAACCGCCTTATTTTTAAGAATGAGCTAGTTTGCTAGCCTCTAATCATCAGTAAGGCAGTGGCAGTCTTCCATGACATTCCAGATGAAGAACCATAACATACTTGTAAATTATCAAGACCTAGTAACATTGAAAAAAATCAGTCCTGGGCCTTTTTCGATGGGGCTGCACAATCTCAAGGCTGTTGTGGGGGGGGG
>APFE031202102.1:93183-105401 GCA_000404065.3 Pinus taeda
GCATGAGAATATGTTTTGGTTCTTATTTCTCTACATCCAAATTGCCATGGACTTTGCATGGTGACAACAAGGTCTTCCATACCAAATCATTTATCTCAAACCACATTTATTGATAAAATCCTTAGCACCATCCAGCTACCCAACATGGCTAGGAAGCTCAGCCATATATAGACGATGCTCCATTTTTAATGTAATTCATTCCATGAGGCAACCTCACATTCACATTCATCAAGTACATTTCAAGCATGTCCCAAACATTCAAGCTTTGCATACATGTCAGAAATGGCATTTCCAATAGAGATATCTTAGGTAAGTCCACTTTGTATAACAAAAGAATAGACATGCTTTCCAATTTCCATGACTGTTAGATTGGCAAAAACGTCAATGACACTAGCAATGGTGAAATGGTTTGGATTCATTCTTGTTTGTAGCATTTGACCAAAAACTTTCAATGTCTTTTCCCAATACCCTTTTTGGGTGTATCTTGAAATTATGACAATCCATGAATTCTCATTTTGTTTTGGTTATTTTTGTCAAACACCTGTCAAATCCAGAAGACCATGCATCAATATCTAATAGCGATATAATCATTAATATTTCTAATACTATGCATTAGCCATCCCCTGAATATAAGCAGACATAATGGCCTAACATCATATTCACCATGCATAACACATATTCTTGTAGAAGGATAACAACATAGTTAAATAATCATTAAACACATAAGAATATATTTTGACTTAGTTTCCGGAGAACACACAATAAAAACCATTTTCGTCAACGTTTCAAATCCCAAAAGGGATCCATCATCGAGACTTCTTGAATGTTGATAATAGAAGAGCTAAATGAGAGTTTTAAATAGTTATGAGGTTAGTTGATTTAAGGACGAGATCGACTGCTTAATAATATTTATTATTATCCTCATTTTTAAGTTTTTAATTGTAATCTTGAATAATTTTGAATAATTACTGAAGAGTTAATTTATTAATTGAGAAATATTAAAAACTATTATTATTAAATCTAATTATTAATGGAATACTAATTAATCCTTAATCTTAATCAAATACTTAACACTTAATATTAATCTGAATATAACTAAATCTTAATATAGATTAATAATGATAGTCTTAATCATATAACATGAGAATATCACATTAAATGCATCATATAAGTCCCACCTTGTGACACAGGACACCACAAGGGAAAACTATGACTCTGCTCTCATCCCAAGGAAAAACTAATACTTATGGTAGCCACCCAACCAACCGTCCCAATCACCATCTCTCTTTTCTCCTCAGTTACACACTGCCCTCATATAATCCAAGGTTGACTTACCCTACAGTTAATGCACTTTAAGTTATCCTATGGTTAATGAACTTTAAGGAATAATAAAATAATATTGTTTTTCATGACTTTGGCTTTGGCCCCATCTTATAGGATCATAGCTCTCCAATACTCTTTACATCCCTCCTCCATACAACCATTGGTATTATTTTTATTAATATATGTAGTGTATGTGCAAATTTACAATGCTATCTCACTAGTTTTTCAACATACATGTTTATAGGATTTCATCTCTACAAACACTCCTACCCAAAAACTTATATACATGGGAACATAGGGTTAAAAAATCCTAGCTCACCAACCCAATGAAAAATATTTGTAATACACGTCGAGGGTCACACTAGTGGTGTTACACTGTTTCACTAGATGATTACAAAATTGTAAAAAACATGTTTTATATTTTTGTTTAGATTCGTCTCTTTATTGTTGATTTGTCTGAGACTATTTTTGCTCGTGGATTATTCTTTTTCCATGTAAAATTTTCTTTACTAATACTACTAAAAAAAATATTTTGAATATAATTCAGTCTGGAGCACAATATGTGTGGTGTGATAAAGTAACTATTGGGTTTCTCTTGAGACAATGGTGTTGATATTTCCAGGGTTCAAGGACGCTAGAAAAATAATTTCCTTCAACATGATGATGATGATGATGATGATGATAGTGGTTAATGTCCACTAAGACTAAATTGGTCTATCCGACCTATAATTTTCTTAGTTTTCAATTGTCTAGCTCCTCATCTTTCTTGGCAAGATTGATGTTGTAGCTTTCTTTTTTTTCTCTACGATCTTCTAACCTCCTTTATCTTGCATCTCCTTGATCTCTTCTGGTTCTTGGGACATTGGCGTCTTAGCTTCGTGATCTATTGTGTTCGTCCTTTTGAAGATAGTTAGAGAAGAAGTTTGGTCTAGGAGATCTGCTTTGTTGTTAAATGAAGATTTATTTTGTGCAATATTCAAATCCTCATAATTGTTGATGCTTGAGGGGTTGTCCAGTTCACTTTTTTGTTGTTGGGTGGGGCTTTCTCCATGCTTGTCTTGAGATTTGTTTCTTTCTTTCCCGATTTCTTGTGATTTATAGTTTTCTCTAGAGTATTCTTCTTTGATGACAGTGTAGTGTTCTTTTTGTGCTCCTTCCCACCATGTAGATCAATGGTGGTTTTTTCTAGCAGAAATTTTCTGGGAGGCTTTTGGGCAATTTTTGGCTAGATGGCCTATCTCAAAGCAGGATTGACATCTGAAGAGGACATTTTCATTATAGAGTTTTTGGTTCCACACATAGTCTTTACTTGTTATGTTTATTTCAACTGGGAATTGGGTGCTGAAGTCCATTTCCACACAGATGCGTGCATAGGTGGTTCTGACATATTCTCTGTTTCTGGGCACCTACAATAAAATCTCCAAATTGCATTTCCAATGGCTTTTAGTGAGGAAAGACTCCAGAGATGCAAGGGCTTGGCAAGATCATCGAAACTGGTGTTGAGGTTATGACTACTGTTGAGGGATCGAATGATGGGTTCCATGGCTTCATGAATAGGCCCAAGTTTTCCCAAAACCAAGGGCTGGAATCTAGAATAAATTGTTTGCTTTCAGGATTTTCAAACTCTACTATAAAGAAACCACTAGCACAGGGGTAGATATTAATTTCATCAGAAATGACAGGCTTCCATACCTCTGAGATCCAATTGTGGAGAGTTGTCAGTTGCGGCCAAAGACACTGAACTAGCAGATTAGGGCATTTTCAAAAAACTTCAAAGCCTCATCGAGTGAGGCCTGGACCACCTGAAAAGTGGGAGCTAGGGCCTCACTGACAATATGGGTAGGAGCTTGCCCTCCAAAAGTGGATAGAACTGAACCAAAAACTATTTTCACGAAGCTGGGAGCCATATTTGTGTGTAAAACCTAGCCACAGAGAAATAAGGTAGAAGATTAGGTCTAGATCTAGTAGCAGAAAATTAGATCTAGAATCTAGCCGTAAGGATTAAGGCATAAGTTTAGATCTAGATCTAGATCTAGCCGTAGAGTCTTAGTAAGCCTTCTAATCGACAAGAAACCATTTATTATTTTTGCTAGATTTTGAATTAATTTCGCTTAATTTAGGCAACAATAGCAACAACAGCAAGAACAAAAGTTTTGAACACGTGAAGTTTCCCACCCAGGAAGGAGGAGCCAATATCGATAGGACAGAGGTAAAGCAGAAGCCCAAATGAAACAGATATATAGATGCCCTATTCCACCCAGAAATCATATGCATAGAAACTACGCACAGAATAGAGATCCTCGAGAGAGACATCAGAATCCAATTTTTAAAATCAGAGAGTATATGTGATTTGTTGAAGAGAAGTTTCCCTATTTTTTCAAGAAAACATATGCATAGAAACTACGCGCAGAATAGAGATCCACGAGAGAGACGTGCAGAATAGAGATCCACGGGAGAGACACTTGCTGGTTTTTCACTAATAACTACTTCCAATGATTAGTTAGCATCAATAATATTCAATATCATTAAGCAGTTATACAAAAGAAAATTTCAACCATTAAATGTGAAATAACAATAGACAATATCCATGAGAAAATGTGACAAGGGACACAAAAATTGGACCTTAGGCAAAGGAAAAACCCACAAGGGGAAAACCCGTAAATATTTCCTTATGTCAGAGAGAGAGAGAGAGTTTAGAGTTCATCAATACATCCACAAAAACAAAATATAATAGTTTACCAAAAACATGCCAAGCCTTCCTGATAATCACGGCCTCCTCCTCCTTCCTCCTTCACTAGAAAAAAGATAATCCATGAGGTAATTCGATGCCCGAATGAGGAGGGCTCTTCTATTTATAGTCTTCAAAGGGGTTCGAGTAGGTGCCTCGAAAGGGTCCTAGCTAAATTGACCAAATGTTGAGTTATATATTCAAATTTAACTCCATTTTCTTTTGTTGATGAAAATACTGACCCTGGCTACCATATTTCCAATGCTCCCTTTTAGCCATATATTTATAAGAAAAGGTCGAGACGAGAAAACCAACCTCTAAAAATTAGTTCCTTGAGACGGTATCTTCTAGCACTTGCTACGTGCATCTTCTGCACCTTGTCCTCTCCTCAGAGACTTCTCTCAGCAGTTTTACTAACGCCTCTGTTGCATCCTTACTGATACTTAGAAGAAGATATCAAGCGAACAACTATATTTAGAATAAAAGGTGCACGAAGCTTTTATTAACTCAAAAAGGAAATTTACAGAGCATTACAATCTAAAAACACGAAATCTCAAAGTTTCTCAGCACTCAGTTCAACAACGCGTGCTTTCTCTTCTGCTGGTTTCTTATTTTATACTCTTTTTTTTTTTTGACATGACACAAAGTGAAATAATTGAGGGTCCTGTCGGCATTTTCATAGTCTGACGGTGTCTACCCAATATTTCAATACAATAATTCAAAAGCACACTATGGACAATAATTCAAAGTGGACAATAATTCAAAGTGAAATAATTGAGGATCTTGTCAGCATTTTCATAGTCCGACGGTGTCTACTCAATATTCCAGTACAATAATTCAAACTTTCAACTATTTACAAGGAATCTAAGGATTATCACCATGGTCCCTTAGGGCTGCAGTCTGATTCATAGTCATCAAACTCATTAGAAGATGAATTCTCTCGCAGATATGCCTCCTCCATTATCTTTAGATATTTTTCTTCATAGTCTGGCTCGATGGGGTCTTGAGCATCTTGGTACACATCTAAATATAAAATTTCCTTTCCTTTTGAAGATGCTATTGCTGTAGATGTTGTGGCTGTTTTAGAGGATTGTCCTACTTCCAACTTTATTCGATCTTTGTAGGGATGATGGCTTTGGTATGGTAACTAATGGGTCATCTTTCTTTCTCCATCTATTGATGTAAGATGTAGGATTTATATCAATATCTAAGAAATAATATTTATGTGCTTTTGACAAAGCTGGCATTTGTAGAATTGGTAATTCTATCCCATCCAATAGTTCCCATTCAAAAATTTAGAACATATTAGTAGCTGTTTCGATGGTGTGTTGTACCCAAATTTTGCAGTGATCACTAACACCTTCCTTTTCTTGCCATCAAAACTCAAAATTAAATGTTGTGCATACCCTGGTTGATAATAAAAGACTAATCAGACATATAGTATCTGCAGCCCAATTTCTTGAACTCACTCCAACTATGATTAGTGCCTTTTCATTCACAGAAAACTATAAAACAGGATACTTCCCTTGCAATTTGGTCAACTTTTTGATAATATGAATTTTTTCAGCCAATTTTTGCATGGGAAATTCTTTTAACCAGCCCAAAACTCTATTTACCTCAACCTCATCTTTTGCAAATGTAGAACTTTTTGAAAACTGATTTGCAAAAACCTGTGAAAAGGGATTTGGCTCAATAGCATTCCTTATTTCTGGGCTATTAAAATCCCATGATGTAGAAAAGATTTTAATATACTGTAGAGTTCTTTCTACACATTGAGATTGTTTGTCAACTTGTTTCTTCTTGAAGTAACCATTCTTGATTTCCCAATCTGCAAAGGGCTCAAAGATTTCATGTTGAGGAAAAGTATCTGAATGGATATACTCTAGATATCTTCTTTGCAGACATGATGCTTCCATTTCCTCGAACAAATCTGGAATTCTTAAGGTCTATAAAAACTGGCCAACTTCTGTCTTGACGTTAACATCATCAAGGTCCATCATCTTAGCACTTGTAAATATTTCAAGTGCAAAATCAATACAGCCAATAATTTGATAATAATTTAAAATTTGCAAGACCCAAATCATAGACTCAGAATACTGTATGGACCATAAATCATCAAGTGTTCTTAAATATAATTTGATTTTCATATTTGGTAAAGAGTATACTTTTACCAATTTAGGATCCAATCCAAGAAGCGTGCGAATATTCTTTGATTGCCAGGCTCGACATTTTTGAATCCACTGGTTTCTTTGAAGCCTAAGTCCAACTACCTTTTTTATTTCTAGACAAAGATTCTCCACATGCTTCTCGATAATTTTGAACCTTTTTGCCAAAGTAACAAGATTGTTGAGCTGATCTGGAATATCAAAAATACTTCCTCTGACATTTGTCTGGTTGCGGCCAATTCTATGAGCTTTATTCATTTCCCTGGTAAGAGCATCGACAATATAGTTAGAATTTCCAGGAATCCATTCTACATCAAAATCGTATTGGTGGAACCAAATTTGCCATGACAATAATCTTCCTCTTGCGATCTGTCTTGATAATTTTGCTGACAAAAAATATTTAAAATTCATTAAGTCAGTCCTAATCAAGAATTTTCTTGGCACAAGATACAATTCAAAATTTTGAATGCCATTAAATATTGCGAGAGTTTATTTTTCAGCAGCAAAATAATTTTTCTGATTGGGGAGGAATTCTCCTGATGCATAGGCGCATAATTCTTCTTCTTTGTTTTCCTCCTTTCTTTCAAAAAGAACAGCCGCCCAAAAATCATCTGAGGCATCTATTTGTAAAATTAACAGTCCTTCTCCTGGAGGCTGTAATTTTGGCAGGGACTTACATTCTTCTTTGAGATTTTTGACAGCAGCAGTGGCTTGACTAGAACAACATGATTTTAAATGCTTGTGAATGGGAGTAGTTTTTTCAAATAGCCTAGGAATGTATTTGTGGATATAATTTAAAACACCCAAAAATATCTGAATCGTTTTGGTATCTTTGAGTTCATCAGGGAACTCAGCAAGCTTTGTTAGCACATGTGGTTGCATCTATATATGTCCAACGATTACATGAATTCCAAAGAAATCAATATCATTTTGGAATAAGACCATTTTATTTCCTGAGAGGAAAATACCATGAGCTTGAACTTCTTGAAAAAATATTTCTAAATGAGCCAAATGTGTTTGTAAATCTGGACTATGGATTAAAATATCATCAATGTAAGTTATGATAAAATCATACTTACCAAATATAAAATCCATTCTTTTCTGGAAGAAAGTAGGAGCATTTTTTTACCCAAATGGAACAACTCTCCATTAGAAAAATCCTGCAGGGCATGTGAATGTTATCTTATGTCTGTCTGCTTCTTCAATCTGAATGTGGTAATAACTAGATTCCATATCAAATTTACTGATGATTTTACTCTTCTGAATTTTCTGCATTATTACTTCTTGACGAGGTAAAGGATAATGAAAGCTTTGAGTGATTGCATTCAATGGCTTGTAATTAATCACCATTCTTACTTTACCTCGAACTATTTTGGAGTGATTGCAGACCAAAAATGCAGAACATGAATAATGGGAAACACTCGGTTCAATCAATCTCAACTTGAGCCATTCTTCAATCTGTTTTTTGATTTCTTGTTCATCAGAAGGAGTACAAGGAATTAACTTACCTTTCACTCAATTATCATGCATAGTCACAATTTCTTACTTAGGGCTCTCCTTTTCCCAAAACTTCTGAGGGTCTCCTGACAAGCTTTTAACTAACTACTGATATATAGAGATTTTTTCCTGAGTCCATTACAAATCTATTGCTGCTTTTTGTTTTGTTTTGAGAGCTTCCTTTTCTTCATAAATTTGTAGTACTTTCTGCCAATCTTTGGAATTGTTTTTTGGCTTTCTTGTGCTGGTCTTCTTCAGGCTTTCTCTTCTTACCTCAGAGTCTGCAAATTTTAATCTCAGAATAGAGATTGCTTGTTTTTTGAAATTGAAGATAACTTTATCTTCACTAGTGGTCACAGGCAAAACAGAATTAATAAATGGCATACCCGGAATTAAACTGGTAGATGGGTCGTAATGCTATATGGCAGATATCTTGACAATATTCCCACTTATTTTTAAGGAGATATTATCCACATAGTGAGTAAGATTAACTGTATCTCTGATTTTTTCTGAAATCAGGATATTTTGGAGAGGTTTCCATAATCCTTTAAACAACGAAGGTCTGGCAAGATTGTTTGAGCCACCAGTATCAATAAATGCATCAAGATCTATCCAACTATTTCTAACCTGTATGGAGACTACTATATACAAAAGATTATTTGTTTTCAACATTTTCTTCAAAAAAGTTGGTTGTGCTGGTGGGTCTAATTTAGGAACTGGCATTGAAGATGTATGTCCAATATTTTTTTGGTATGGGAAAACAGAGTTTAATTGAGGGAGAATAGGGATAACCTATTTTTCTTTGTCTTTCTCTAGTGGGAGAGACCAAAATAAAGATTTTGTTTCACTATTTTCAACACTGTCTATGTCAGTCTCAAATTCTTCACTGTAATGAAGTTCTTCTTCTTCATCTTCAACTGAAAATTCATCAGTAGAACAATCATAACAAATATTCATTTTCTAAACAGAATTGATTAACTCTTCATCTTTTGAAAAAGAAGCATCAGTTAACATATATATGTCTAATGGTTCTTCTTCTGATTGTACAACAGACAAATCATCACAAAATTCTTCAATATCTACACATGCTTTTAATTTACTAGATGTGCTTTTTGGACAAGCATGAGCATAGTGTCCTTCATGTTTGCATATGAAACAACAATTGATTTTGGTTCTCGATTGTTTCCTCTTTTTTAGAAATCTAAAATTTTTAAAAGGTCGTTTGGCATTTGCAATTTTATTGGTCTTAAATTTCCCATACCTTTTATATTTATCCTTCTCTTAATTGGCGTCCATGGCAAAGCAACATGACAAACATTGGCACTGGGAGTTATGTCATGTGCTTGTTTTTGCCAATAGAGATATTTGACTTTCTCTTTACACCTGAATGAGAGATCTATCCAGTAAATCTGATCTATCATTTTGCTTTGAAGCTCACTATATTTAGAAATCAGATCTCCTATATTTCCTGGTAATTTTGATAGAAAATAATTTTTTTGAACTGAATCATTTGAAAGATTTGCTTTGTAAACTTTGGCCATAAAATCTTGGCCAAAGGCTTCAAGGTATTTTAGATCTTTCAATTCCATTCTAGCAAGGTCCGTAATGATTTGTTTCTTCTCGTCTATCGGCTCGGGGACAAATTGTGTTTTCAGTAGTACCTCTAGAGTAGAAAGTCCTGCTGCAATTACTACTTGTCGTTCTGACTCAGGAGGTCCAATCCACCAGTCGTAAACTATTCCAGCCATTCTTTTCTCTGCTAGAACAAATATGGACATATTATCGAGCTTTGTGGTTACTTGCATTTGGTATAATGCTCCAATCCATATTCGAATTGATTCAGCAGGATTTGTGGAATTATTCAAATCCAAAATATAACTGCTAGAATTAGAAGCGAACAAATCTTCTTCTATTCTAGGATATTTTTGGACTTCTTTAACGAAATTTGCTTTTTGGATTGATGGCATGATAAAAGATGGAAATTTAGAAGCTGCATTTTCAAGAGTCACTATTTCTGCTTTTTTTTCTTGGCTACTCTAATATCGACTCTATTTTCATTGATCTGAAAGGTGTTTCAGAGGTGCTAGCTTCTGTTTCTTCTAAATCCCAAAAATTTCGGGTCGACATATTTATAGAAAATTTTGAGCTTTGAGCCACTTTAGATTTTCTTCTTCTTTCCTTTTTTTGCATCCTTGCCTCCTTCTCGACTCTTTCTTCTGGTTGTTCATCATGTAAGAGCTTGAGATTGGCTAGGGTGAGCTCATTTTTTGCACCCAGATCATCTATAGCATTTTCAATATAAGAACACCATGTGGTAATATAATTACCAATTTGATACAACTGGTCTAAATCATTTGGATTTGAGGCATTGTGTTCAACTAAAGGGGCATAATCAGCTCTTGTAGGAGGTTGCTCTGAGGAGGATGAAGTAGTACAAAATTTTGTCTTTGGTGGCCATTTGCCTCCTTTTACAAAGTGACGATTAGCATATTGCCATTCTTCAATTAGGGCTATCTGGGAATCAGAAATTCTAAACATCTTATTTACAGCAAGAAAAGGCTTGACTTCACGTACATACAATTCATTTGAAGATAACATAGGTTGACTAGAAGTGCTGGCTGTTTGGGCAGAGGGTTCTGTAGATTCCGAGACTGGTAATGCATATTTTCTTGGATGAATGATGGGTCGCGGGGTGGTAGGCTTTTCTTGAAGTATTCTTTTTTACCTTCTTGTAATGAAGCTCTCATTTTCAGGCTTCCTGGTTTCTTTTCATCGGCTAAAGACTTGTATTGAAAATACCAGTCGTTTGGTAAACCTATAGAATCATAAGACACTCCCTCTACTTGTGCATTGTTTAAACCAACTGACACACAATCTCTGAGCACTAGCTATTTTAATTTCGGATGGACTGTATTAGTCAACTGGAAGGATATCTGAATTATTATAGATAAATATTCACTTTCATCAACCATTTGTAATCCTTGAACTCCTACCATAAGTTTCCAACAATCTTTGAGATGAGGATCCGTAAGGCTAATGGAGTAATCAGGAAAAATCGTTCCATATTGAAAACCAGTAGATAGGTTACCAACAATGGTACCTATCCTAGCATGATCTAGTTCTGGTGTCTAGTATCAAAAACTTCAGAGATACACGGAGTATTTAAGCCATGTCTAAACAAAGGGGCCAAAACTATTCTTATACCTCCAAAATGTAAATAGGAATATTTTTTGTCTTTTGCATATTGGCGAAATTTTTTGATTTCTTCAGTGGTAAACAAAGAGAGAGACACAATTGCTATAGACAGGCCTGAGATTTTCATTTTAACTTCCACTTCCTTTAAAAGAATTTTCTTCTGAAAGATATTAGAGAGAGGAGTTTTATAAACATCAGTTGCATGAAGAGTTGGAGGATTCCAACTCTCAGGATTTTCTATTGTCTCTAATTCCTTTTCAGAGTCGATATCCTTTTCAAAAGATCTAGAATCTACTTCAGTAACAACAGATCTTTCCAGAGTTGAAAAGGATCGGATTAAACTATCCATTAGGAAGGATGCAGGGCTCTGATACCACAGATTGAGAATAATTGTTGTGCATACCCTGGTTCAGGGTATGCACAATCTCAAATATTTACTGGATAGATATTTTATTCAGGTGTACAGAGAAAGTCAAATATCTTTGTTGGCAAAAACAAGCACATGACATAACTCCTAGTGCCAATGTTTGTTGTGCTTCTTTGCCATGGACACCAATTAAGAGAAGGAGAAAATATAAAAGGTATGGGAAATTCAAGACCAAGAAAATTACAAATCGCAAATGACCTTTTAAAAATTTCATATTTATAAAAAAGAGGAAACAACCGAGAACCAAAAACAATTGTTTTTTCATATGCAAACATGAATGACAGTATGCTCATGCTTGTCCAAAAAGCACATTTGGTAAATTAAAAGCATGTTTAGATATTGAAGAATTTTGTGATGATTGGTCTGCTGTACAATTAGAAGAAGAACCATCAAATGTATATATGTTAACTGATGCTTGTTTTTCAGAAGGTGAAGAGTTAATCAATTCTGTTCAGAAAATGAATATTTGTTAATTCTCTCTCTCAAGATCAATCTCCCAGGCGAAATTATAGGTGTCCTACTAAACACCTGAGGGAGAGATTAGATGTTCAAGTCTCTCTCTCTCTCTCTGTCAATATCAATCTCCCCAACCAATCCATAGGTCTCTCAACCATAACCAAATGGGTATATCATCAATTTCATCACAAGGAAAGATACATATCATCGATCACATCCCAAAAGCCACAACCCTAAGGAATCTAGGTCAATTCCCTATTAACTAGTGGAACCAATCAATGAGGCCAAAATAATCATATGTATAGGCTACATCTCCCTAACTGTCTAGTCAATTTAATGTCTTAAATTGCTCTACATAAATTATCAATCCGGGTATCGTAAACTGATGAAGTGTGGTGCACTATATGTGCTTAGTTAACCTTTCTCT
>APFE031202102.1:115060-127421 GCA_000404065.3 Pinus taeda
ATTGGTTAGGTATAAGCTTATGCACATTATTTCCTAATTTTTAACCACAAATTCACTTAAAAGACTTAGAATTAATAAAGATTGGAAAAGCATAAATGTGGCCCAATGATAATGAAAGTTGTATGAATGTGGTGACATAGTAGTGAAATGGAGGTGATATAATGGACATAATAGTGAAAGTGAAATAGAAATGAATGACATTTTCAAGACTCAACACTAACCACAACAATGTCTCCCACTCCACGAACTAAGGGAGGAATCGCTATCTCAATCCGCGACCTAAGGGAGGGAACTTGAGATCAATATCCCCCACCAAACCATAGGTATATCAACAACTACCTAAGGGAGAGATCAAAAAATCGGCGTCCCCGACGAAATTGATCTTTAGGGAAAAAACATAAGGGATCACTTCAGACCTTAGAATCAAGCTCCCCAACCAAAACCATTGGCCTCCTAGTCACCTGACCTAAGGGAGTGACAATCTTCCCAACTGTAACCATGGTCTCTCAGAAATTCTTAAGGAATATTGTCATGATGCTATCAATCAATTATCCCTCTCCAAGAGGGGTTCTTAGCCATCCCATGCTTCTCACACAAGAAAACATCAATATTATGCCCAACAACATAAAAATATCCATGGAGGATTTTAACGCTCGATTAATCATTCCAACATACAATGATAGGATGAACAACCAACTATATTTTCAACTTCAATCATGGCTTCTCACAGAAACAAAGATCAACAACCTACTCATTAGAAAAAAAGCATACGATGGTCGAATCTTGTAGATAACAATAGGCTAAATACCCTATGTATTTAGCTTCAACCATGGCTTCTCATAGAAGAAAACATTAACAACCTTCCCATCAGTAAACATGTATACCATGATCAATTCTAACACAAAATCAAATAGATCAACAAATAGCTTTTGAAGCCAAACTACTCAATAAATCAGCTACATTCCCATCTTCAATTGTGCTAAATGCAATAGAACATTTGTCTCATTAAGATCAACACAACACCCATAAGTTCATTTTCTTTCTTTAATAGATCTAGTCCAAGTAGAGTCAACAATCAGGTGGTTCAACGAGCCAAACAAAAAGATCCATCATGTGAAAAGCAGAGTCTTGTTGCTTCTTCAAATTCTCATGATGGATATTTCCAATAACTTGTAGTTCATTATGCGAAATATCAATGAGATTTTCATCACGCTTATGCCTTTATGAAAACAACTACTTCTTACACAAGACACAAAAGTCCTCAACTCTTGTCAAAAACATATCATCAATATATAGCAGAAAAATCATGGTCTCATCTCCCACATATTTCGATCCACATCATTCTTCAAGACAGCTAGCCAACTTCATATTGGAAGTCACAACTAACTTCTTTTCACCATAGATCAAAACATGCTTCAATTAGGTTGATCTTGTCTTCTTCTCATCACATTGTTCTTCAATCCATTTTCAACGATTGCCACACCATCGCAGACTTCATTATGTACTTGAAACCCTCACTAGGAGGTCATGGAAGAACAAATAAAACCAAGCAAGATATACAAATACAAGAAAATCATAATGAAACAACACACAAGAATGTACTTATCTCTTTAGAAAGTGCTAACTTCCTCTTAATCATAGATTTTTCAGATCCAATCAACCTTGTCCACATCATCAAGGAGTTAACCTTGCACAAATCATCAAGGAGTTAACCTCTTCCACATCATAATCAAGGAGGTGGCTTTAGAACCACTAATCTTCCATTTCACAGTTTAGAAACACCTCCCATAAGACCATAACTAGTCCCTTCCAAACGAGCCCATGAACTTGCAATGCTAACATAAACTAACAGTTTCTAGAATTAGCTAACATATTGTAGTAAAGTATAGGTTTTCAGTAGGTTGATGCTGATGATAATGATTTGTTCTTACTCGGATAGTCATTGCACTTTTTTCATATGCCAAAATTCATGCAACATATGAAATCCTTTTTTCACTATGTGTTTGTTGGTAAAAGAGGGAAGTTAGCCAATCTCTCTTCAATCACTGCGGAAATTCTATATTTCTAACAATAGTCCATAGAATCACAATGCAAAATTCTTAGATACCAACTTCCCAAGCCTGCGACCTGCCACATTCTACTATGAAAACTGGAGCCATATAATTTAAAGGTTTCAACTGGGCTAACTGTGTCACAAAATCTAGAAGGATCATAGATGTCGTGGATGTGCATGGGATTTTGAAGACAATGTCATACTAGTACTTTCCAAGGAATTTATCTACTAACACAGTTCCTTGGGCATCAAGCCAAGCTTGTTTCCCTTCTTTTGAAATGTGCAGAATCTCCAAGAAATCAAAGGCAGACTGCATTTCTTGAGATCAACTTGGTAATGACTAGTAAATAGTAATAGAATTTTGGAGGAGGGTTTTGATAACATATATATGAAACCTAAAGGAAGATATTATAACCTCTATTTCATACATTAAATCTTGGAAATGGCACTGATATTTGAAACCTAAGTAATTTTGAATCCCTTCTGCCCTTGTTTGGTCCATGAAAGGTTTCCAATTTCTTGAGCTCTATATTGGCTTCTATTGATGGAGGGGTTAGTAAGTTTCTTTGTTCATGGTTGTTGGATTTATCATCTTCTTGTTCCAGCTAAGGGAAGAGAGATATATCATATTTTGGAGTGGTCCTTATTTCTTATGATTGAAATGTCTATATCTAAATCATTGGTTTTTGGACTTCAATTCAGAGGAGGACATCCCTAAGATAGTTCGAGTGTGGGTTCACTTCTTGCATTTTCCACTCACTTTTTCGATGATTTGACATTCTAGCTTATATGAAACAACATTGGGAAATTCTTTTATAGAGTGGTCTCAAAGACTTGTTAATATCTGGCAAAAGGTCTACATGAAGCCATTCAATTGAACTCAAACCATTGGTGTCACCTTCATAGACTAGGTTACAAACAAATCCTTTTCAAATGCAAAATTTTTCATGACAATGACCATTTCAAAAGAGACTATAAGAAATGATAGTGACCTACACTCAATCAAAAGAGCAATTGATGTGAACAATGACTAGGAGGAGATGTCGAAAACCTTTATTATAATCCACTCAAACCAAATTGCTAGTTCTACACTCAGTCTATAATGATTTCAAGGTATTAGGTGAGAATTAAGAAGGAGAAGAAGCAAAAGTTGAGTCACTTGGTGGTCCATGAGGAAAATGAAAGTATCTACAGGGTACAAAGAAGATTTAAGTTAAACAGTCTTTGAATTATGAAGCCAAGCAACCAAAGGAGGATCCTCCAATCTAGGTTGTTGAGTGGACTTCTCAATATACAAGAGTGGTTAAATATACCACTAGTTCCCCACCTATCATGAGAGGAACAAAAACAAGAAAATAATCAAATAAAAGAGAAGATGAGTGTAATAAAGCATTGGTTTCCTAGTGTTTGCTTGCCAAGCTTGACTTTTCTTTACTAGGTTCTGTGTATAAGGTATTTTTTTCAATGTGTCTTTCTATGTAATCAATTTTGTAGATAGTACTCATGTGGTACCAATCATGATAGTGAACAAATTTGAAGTAAAAAGAATTAGTCCGTCTTCCTGATTTGGTATGAGGAAGGGGAGAGATAGGATTTCGTCAGCTCACCTTAGCTCTCTTGTCTCAGGTGGTATAGGAATGGTTGTAGACCAAAATATTTTCTAGGTCAAATACAACTACTAGTACTAACAAATTTCTTTTGAATATAATTCGAACTGGAGCACAATATGTATTGTGCAGAAAAGTAGTTATTGGGTTTCTCTTTTGACAATGGAAACATACCATTCCCTTATATTTGGGTCCTACTACTGTAATATTGTTGGTCGAATGCTTTCATACTGTATTAATGTTTCTCATGGATTTCTTGGTAGAAGAGAGTGTTAATATGAGGTAAATATATCTAACCGTTTTGTGCATCTACGAAGAAATTAAATGTTTTCTTAGTTGATTGCTAAACCTTTTAGTGTTTTTCACTAATCTATAATCATTTATATGGGTCTTTATGAGTTATTAGGAATTTAGGAGACAAAATTTTACAAGAATGGTTGAATACTCTAGATATTGGGTAAGATTCGAAGAGACAGTCTTATTGCACTGTACTACTTTCTTCCTGTATTACTGTTTCTCAAATATTAAGAAAAGTACTAAGAGAGAATTACAAGTGTCCTTAAACATTTCATGTATCCATTTTCCAAGAAATGAATTATTGGGATTTTTTTGTTGTTGCAAGTTATCTTATTTTCATGTCTTTCCTATGGTAATTAGAAAATAAACTTTGTTTATAAAAATAGGTAAGGGTGGTACCTAGAAATGGATATGCTTAGTGAATTATTGGCACCTTCTACATTGGTAATTTTCCATGACATTTGGAAGGTTTTCCTATGGTAATTAGCAAAGGAAATTTATTTATAAAAACATGGAAAGGTGGTACCTTCAAAAATCTATGGCGCCATTTTAAGTCTATGGTTTTATATTGGTAAATTATAATCCATGTTCATAAAGAATAAGCATGCTTATATTTTCTTTTATAATTTCACTCTTAGCTGCTGCACATTCAATTTATTTGCAGTAAATATCATGTTTTTCTTTTGATTTTCATCATCTAAAGTTATTCCATTTTGGGACTCATATATGTTAAGTCAATTTAATGTTTTAATTTTCCCTAACTATCTAGAGTTAGATAACCACATTATAGGACCTGCAACATGTTATTTGACTTATAAAATCTATGTTGATTTTGTATATTCTTGCACTCGTTAAAATATATCAAAAACTCCCCTCACCTGATTATTTAAGCATTTGTCAGTGCCTCATGTTTCTGAAGGAGCCTGACACTATTACAAGTATACTATAGAGACTCCTAAGAGGGGACAAGGTAACCTTTTAGGAAATCTTGATAGTGGTTGAGCTTAGATTGATACTTTGTTGCATGTTTCTCTATTTTGATAATGGATTAAGTTAAACTGATATTGGGTTGCATGTTCACTATTTAGAATTGAAACCAATATTTTTTTCTCCCTTTTTGGTAGGGTGATGCTTTGTTGGCCTTTCAAATAACATTTGATTTGCTTGAAAATGAGGATCATGCTTTCCTAATAAATTTTAGAAACCAACTTCTTGAGTTGAAGTAGCGAGGCACTAGAAGTGCAGATGTTGGACGATCTTCAGTTATTCTAGGAGATGTTTCTAATAATGGAAACAATGGTTTGGCTTAACCACCTGGTGCAATGGATACCTATGATGCTGTCCAAATGGAAGATGGTACTATTGTTCCCAATGGAGCTAATAAGGAATTGGATATAATAGAAGTCATTTATGCAGAAAGACTAGCAAAGATTAAAGGGTTTTTGCTTGGAAAAATGGCTATACTTCTGATATTGCAGTTTTTGTACAGTTGAAATAGGTTTGAAGTCTCATCTTGTGCAATGTTTTTGAATGTCAATTTCTTTTTTTGCAATTTGATTTAGTATTCCCTGATCTACATTTATCAATTTTGTATTCTTTAACTTGTATTTTCCTTTTTAAATGAAACTATTATGCAACCATGTTAAAAGAATGTGAAGGTAATATTGTTCTAAGTTCTATCAATGAATGTTGTGAGTATATATGATATTGGGATTTTGTCCAAAGGAATTGTTACAGAGATAGTTGGGAACATAGTGGGGAGCTTAAGCATCAAATTCAAATGGTCACAGTTCTTCTATTTGTTTTTCTCTTAACAATGACAAAGATTTATATTAATACTGGAACTGGAGATTACATAAGTTTACGGAAACATGAAGTAACCTTTACTTGGACATGAAAAATACCACTATTAAACTGTACAACCAAGAAACAAGAATAGAACTCTATAGCTAGTTATCCATTCTTCCCTTTTCCTTTAAGATTCTAAAAGGAATGAAAGCAAATCAACCTAACAGGTGAGATTTCAGAAGTTCCAACTCTTGAAAGTGTTGGGATTGCATACATATACAAATAGTAACTAGATATGTATTGTAAAGCATTTGGCTTGGTTGTGGTACTAAAGAATGCTTGGAGCCGAGACATTCAGGTCACAATGGTGCAAATGGATCTCTAGTTCCCCCATTGGTCTTAGAGATGGCCTTATTTTTTATCCCATCAACGTCTTTGATATGGTTTCACTGTTTCTCATGAGATGTTCAATCTCAGTGCTTGAAAATCATTTCGCTTTGCCATGGTGCTATGGAATACTTGGGACTAAAACATTGAAATCATTGTCAGGCAAATGGATATCTAGTTATCCCACTGGGAAAATGGCCTCATTTTCCATCACATGAACCTTTTTGTCATGCTTCTTATTAGGGGTTTAACTTAGTGTTTGAAAATTTCTCCATGGTGAATTTTTACATCTGCATTATCTTGTTGATCTTGTGATTTTGGACATAATGGTATACTTAAATGGCTTCCACAATAAATTTGAGTATGCAATGAAAATTATCGCTTCCTTGTGTAATCAATTGACAATTAAAGCCCTGCCATGGATGTCAAAGGCTCTTTCATATTACTTAACCGAATACTTAGATTTCATGCAACTATACACTTGGACTCTTTTCTGTCATAAATTACTCCAGATTCTGAAGGGATGGAATTCCTTCCAGTTGCTCCATCAAACATTGGTATATTGTTGTCTTGATATTTAACCAACCTAGAGATACCACTTCTATGTGGATTTGAGGGCATTATTTTACTTGTTGTAGAATTCAAATAATCTCATCTTTGTGTTTCTCATCACATGTCTAATATCAATACTTGAAAATGTTTACAAGGTGAATTGACACCTTTTTATAATTCTATTGATTATATCAATTTTGGATAGAGTGGCTTCCTTTAATGGAATCCACAATCAATTATAAATCCTCAAAATTGGTTTGAGGAGGCCTCTTGACTTCTCTAGTCGATGGCCTTCTCCCTAGAGCACCTTTCCACTTCAGGTACTCTCTAGATGTGCTAAGCCATCCCTTGTGGACTGGACATGAATTAAATTGGGCCATTAGAGAGGACATCTACAAAATTTACATCTAGATTACTTGGACCTCTCCTTTGGAAATTGGTAATGTACTGCAATTCAAAATTCAATGTAAAACAGAAATTTCATCTTCATCCTAGAAGATTTCTTGGATCTCAACCCTATATGAAATAAGAGTGGAAAGAGTACAATGTTTCATTTCACAACAACCCAAAATTGTTGGAAATTCAAGGAGAAAAGATACCAAATCAAAGGGTTAAGTGTCAATCCATTTTAGGGAACCTTATCTACCAATAGCCCTAGCTGAAAATATCCTTTCACAACACTAATAATGCCAGCGTGGAAAAAGTGAAATAAAAAGCTTATATTCTTCACTTAGATGTCAAATAACTTCACAGTTATTCTTTTACTTGTGTCAAATCAACAAGACATATATGGCTGTAAATAACAGTGCATAAAGAACATATGTAACTGAATCAAATTTGGAAATTGCACAAGATTTTGGACAACTCCAAACTTAATTAACATGCTCAAGATGAAGTACATGTACACATCATGGATTTCTCTCAAGTTTGGTACAAATACTCCCTATGCTCCAAAGCTTAGCTAGGATGAATAGATAAAACCATAGAAACCAAGAAGATCCAATATGCAAGCATCACTCTAATGCATCCTCTGACTCAAGAGGTAGTCTCTTCCTTCTCTTCTTCACAATTCCACCTTACGGTTTGATCACAAAACCCTAATATCCAATCTCTAAGGGATAAACCTTAACCCTATACCTGTAGGATGCTCCTTCTGTGCAATGTACACTAGTGTGAATGAACATATTTTAATGAAAAACTCTCCTTTCCTTTATTTATATGAGAGATAAGAGAGGCCAACAATTCAATATGGGCCTTAGCCCTTACAAGTGCTTGTACGCCAACACAAGAGAGATGTTTTGTTCTTTAATTACTCGTGTCATGTTGGGAACTTCATCTTCTAGATAAAAGCGACCATCTATTTAATAACAAGCCCATCTACTTAAAGATCCCCTCAAAATATTTTATCGTTGTTGGCATTGGTGAATCAATTTTCTTTTATAAATCATATGATGTAATTTATTATTATTTAAATACCTTCGGTATTGGTAATAATCCAATTAGTTTTGTAATTTTATTTTTCCAAGCGATGGGATAATGATGGACAGGTTTCTATTTTTACTATTGCTTGGATCTTTTATTATTTTATTTTTTTTATGTTTAAAATTAAAATTGAAAGTTTAGATATGTAAATGTTACTACTTCTAAATGCAAGATATTTTTCTAACCAAAATCAATAATTATTCTGTGTAGGTCAGATCTCCTCATACTGTAAACCATAAAACAATATGTTGAAATGCACAATAGTGTATGCCACAATACGACCATCTATCCCAATGCATTGACGCATGCTGGAACAACTGCAAACACCTTCCTCGGGGAAAATTTGATGATCCAACTATGCTTTCATATTTACAATAAGCTTGTGTTCACATATAATTGTTTCTTACATAATTTTGTTTCTATATTATGGTATTTTGTGGTTTTGATTTGCTATGTTACCAAGAATGGCTAAGCATAACCACAAATTATGAAAAATTTAGTACTACGGCTCGCTTGGGAGTCATTAATAGGAGTCATATTAAACATGGATGTTCTTTGATGGCTCATTATCTTCCTTAGATTGGTGCTATTGGAGGTGGAAGCCCCTTTTTTGAGGGTGGAGCCCTAAATGCCTTGGGCCTTGTACATGAAAGTCATGGAGAGGGAATCAAGTAGTTTATTCGTGAAATCTTACACCATGTGAATCTTGAAGTATCTCATTCCTTTGAAAATATGGTCTATTTTATAATAAAAAATTTGACTCACCATATTTTTCCAGCATGTTTTTCTCTAAAGGGAGCCTGTTACACTAAAATTTGTCACCATGAATATTTGCAGTTAGTATGGCTCCATCAACTGTCATACTATCCTCCTTGGGAAGTCTCATACCTCTGCTCTCCATGTCAAACTTCAAGAAAGAGAGAAAGTATTTAAAAATCTATTTATCTCTCGGTACGCAGTTTCTCTCAGCCTTATCTGCGTGTACGCAACCCAAGTTCACAATACCTACGTACTTGTACGCTCTGTATGTAAAGGGGTGGGTGCGTACCCCTGTAAAGGTCAAAAGGCGCGAGTTTCATCTTATAAAAGATACTTGTGGTCATTTCTAGAGCATTCTAGAAGCTTGTTCGACATGTATTGAACGCCTCCAGATGGTTCATGTATCCCTATGAAAGAGGAACTTATCCCATCAAGAGGGGAGCTATCCCATCCAAAGAGGGGCTTATCCCATTGATGGTGGACCTGATTAACTTCCTCTAGAGCACTATAAAGACAAGCATTGGGCCAGAAGGGGGGAGGTTAAAAACTGAATATTCCTAAGGGTAGATGCTGCTAGAATTAGGACTTCCCTGTAGAAGCTTGTGAGGAGAGATTCCCATCCTTTCTTGTTTCATTTGGAAGTGGGTGTGCTTATCAAAGTAAAGGAGAACTCTTGCTGGACCCTGGGAGGGACCTGCACAACACCAAGGCTCAGGTTGTAATGGTTTCTTTTGTTTCCTATTAATACAAATAAGTCCATTCTTCTCAACAATTTGTTATTAATGAGTTGTTTCATATACTCCTTGGTCTATATGTTGAATATGTTTTATTTTATGAGATATCCAGGTGCTATGTAATCGTTTGATTGTTAGTGAATGAATGTAGGTTTCGGAGAGAAGGAGGAGCTCATCCGGATCGACGAGGCTGGACTACTACAACAGCGTTGGACTACAGGTAGGATCTAAACACTTGATTTCTTTATGATAAATGCATGTTTAGAGAAGGATTTCTCTTAATTGTCTTGTTTGTCACTAGAAAGTCTTAGGCTTCTAGGGAGGTTGGTTTTATCCGCAAGATTAACTCTTTCCGCATGACAAATTGGCGACTCCACTGGGGACTCCATTAATGTGATTGATTTTTCCTTTGAGTGACACTTTGATCTGAAAAAAGTCATTTCTTTTTTGGTTTTTGACTGTTTGACTGTGTATTTGGGTGGGCTAGCTTAGAGTTAAGTTAGAATTTAGTTTTTCTTAATTTTTCAGTAGTATGCACCCTCTGAGTTGAGCACAGTGCGTACCTGTACGCACTGCAACTTTGGACACAGAGCGTGCACGCACCTGTGCAAACAGGCTGCCTGCGTACCCTGTCAAAAATTGACAAATTTCCATTTTTTACATTTTTTCCCTTAGATTTCACATTTCATTAGTCTTTACTGCCCAGATCCATTGGTTATCTCTCAAAGATCTTCACCTGAACTTGTTTCATTAACGTCAAGAGTTTTAGCGAAATTCATAGAAGTTCTAGCCTTAAGGTTTGATTTTTGCATTGGTCCTGTAGTGACTTTGACTTTAGAAGTTGTGAAACCTTGGATCTCTCTGGTTTGTCAGTCTTCTTAGGAGGACCTGTCGTAAAGTCTACCTGTGTGAGCAACCTACCTTTGTGTTGTCTCTTTGCAGAATTTCGAAGAAGCTTGTTGATTGAGGTTGTGAATTTCATTCTTAAGAAAAGAACAAAGAGTTTGATTTTTGTTTTTGATTGGTTTATGATTATGCATGAACTGGTCCTTGGTTTGATTCTTACTGAGTAAAACAACTTGGAATCATCTTAGTAGGTTTTTGCCTCTTTAGATTTGCTTTTAGGTAAATTTCCTTTTGATTGCTTTTGAGTGAGTTTTTCATAGACTTTTATAAATTTTGAAATTGCTTTGTCAAAATATTTTTATATGCTTTGTTAAATAGGAAAAATACAAAAACATCTTCTTTGAAAAGTTTGTTTTAAGTAGCATTTGAAGTTTTTGAAAGAAAAAGGAATTTTCGTGAAAGTAATGAGTGGTCATGTGTTGTATACTTGGAAAAGATAAAGAGATTGTTTCTTTGATTGTCTGTTAAGAAAGTTGCTTTTATCAAATTTTGCATTTTCCAACTCTCTTAGCTAGAGCATTCATTCAAAAAGAAAAGTAGTGTAAATCATCCTAAGTGAATCTTTTTAGTGGATTTGAGTCGGGTCTACACACCATCAGTTTCATATCCACTACCTTTTGTCTTAAAGAAAAGCCATAAAATTAACGCTTAAAGTAAAATCAACTTAGTAACTTTTCTTTTACTAGGGCTCTGAAGCACCAATATAGATCATGCTAGTGTCTTGGAGTGGGAGAGTAATTAACTCTCCAAGACAGCAAAACCAAACAAGTAGCTTATATTGTGATAGGATAAATCCAACTATTGCATTTATACTCTGGGAAAGCTCCTCTGAAAGGAGAAGCACGAGCTCGTGTCCGAACCAGTGAGGGGATCAATCCTCCCTCGTTGGGAACGACGCCAGACACGCACGTATTACAAACGGTAAACCTCAAATTGAGGAGCCAGGGGTCACTTATCGGTAAACCTTAGATTATTGTCAAGAAGCCGGTAAGGGGATTGAGCTTGATACTCTGCCCTTGCGTGCTGTCGGAGTGTAGACTGTTCCCCCAGATATATTTGTTGCTGTTGGTAACCTTAGTGGCCATAATCCTAGGATTCTACCCAAGGTGACGGTGGGGGGAAGATCCCACTGTACCTGGACAGACGTCGGCTAGACTCACTTGGATTTTCTGGGGGGTTCACTTCACTCGAGACGGTTAAAGTGGAGGAACTTGATCCAGTCTATTCATTAAGCAGGTTGCCGGGGTAACTGTTCCACCCGCTAATTCTGTACTGAATCCTACGAGGTTGGATTTCATCACCAACTAGTGTTTTTGGTCTGGAAGCTTACTGTTTGTGCTTGGTTTGATGCCCTAGATTCTTTAGGCGTATGTTTCAAAATTGATTGGTTCTTTAGCGACTTTAGGTGGTTTTCTTGAGCTTTTATTTTGTTTTCGTGTGTAGTAGTTAAAATTTTTTAGCTGTGGCTGAATCACCGAGATGCTCCTGTATACTTCGAGGCGAGTCTCATGAAGTTGTTACCGTGGCTGATTTGTTGAGGTGATCCCGTAGATTGCGGGGTGATCCTCCTGAAGAGGTCCTGTCTCATTACGAAGGTTTGAAAATCCTTGTAACTACTCCTGGCGGCAGTAGAGTAAGTCCACCTGAAGAAGGAGAGTCTTTGTTGGTAGTCCACCCAGATTACCAAAATCTAGAAACAGGTTACGATCCTGAAGCTATTGGGGTTTCCGAGCTTACTGGTAGTGTTGCATCTGCCAGTGATATAGGTGAAGAACCTCAAGTATCCGAACCTGTTA
>APFE031202102.1:157080-172210 GCA_000404065.3 Pinus taeda
AGTGTGCCTAGCATGCCCCTTTTGAAAAAGATAAAGTCATGACTTATTAACCCTCTTATGTGTTCATTTCCTTGCATTTTAGCTTGTTTATTCCTTTTGCTACCTTGAAACTCCTTGATGCATATTGGCATACTATGGCACCATGCACATCCTAGCATGTCCTAGCACATGGAATGCCTTGGCACTATTTTACACATGCTAGCACACCACAAAAATACCCAGCACATTCTATCACTTCTTGACATTCCCTGATATTACCTGGTGTGTTTTACCTGTTCTTAGCATACATTGTCACTCACTCCTTGGCATGATAGCTAGCATGCATTAACACTCCCCGATGCACCCTTATATTCATTCACTTCCATGAACTTTGACCTAGTGCTCCTTTGTGTTGTCCTAGTACTCCCTAACACTCCTCAGCATGCATTGGCACTCTCTAGCACACCTTAGCACTCTTTGATATGCTCTTCCACTTCATAGCAAGCATCACACTCCCTAACGTACATTGGCACTTGGCAAGTATTAGCATGTTTGGCATGCGTTGAGATGAGTTGGTATGATTTGGCATGGTTTAATATTAAATTTATTTGAGATCAATTATTGGAAACTAGATGAGAAGAAATGAAGGAAGATTTGGCACTTAGAATGCATTGAAACTTGGCACATGGAACCTATTGGTACCTAGTGTTGGTTTTCCTAGCATGAACCTCATGGAAAAGGTAAATTGATGACTTATTAACCCTATTATGTGCTGATTTACTTGTAGTTTAACTTGTTCCTCCCTTTTTCTCCCTTGATAGTCCCTGGCATGCATTGTCACACCCTTGTACATCTTGGCATGCCTTCACACTTGGCACGTCCTATCTTGTTTAACATGTCTTCATACTATCTGGCACATGTTAGCATGCCCTAACATTTCCTAACACACCTTGGTAGTCATGACCTTACAACTAGAATTAAATTTTTCCACGACTTTGAAACATTACATTCATTAGAACACCTTGGCACTTCCTAGGTTTCATGCCCTCCATTATCCTCCATAATGTCCCAGGCTGATGAGGAGATCAATGGAGGTAATCATAGAGCAAGCTTTTAGATTGGTAGCTATTCCTACCAAACTAGAGAGGGCTTTCTCTATGAAATCACAACAAAGAGATGACTGGAATCTAAAGGATTTTAGGCTAGATAGCTAGGTTCAAGTGGGTTTTGGAAAATTTAGGGTTTCGTAGCTGGATAAGGGAGAAAAACTAGGTAGCTAGGTGAGAGGATCAAAGGGTTACAAAAAAAAAATACAAAAAGGAGAAAGGTAGCATTACTTTTGTGATGGATCTTAGGGTTTTTCGGTGTATTGTAGTGTTTAGAAGAAGCGAAAGGTATTAATGAGAATGAAACATGAATTCATTAAGCAATAAATAAAGTAACACATAATGATTTTTCCATCAAAACAGAGCTTTATGCAAAGAATTTTGTTTATAAAATGTAAGGAAAACCATTAAATAATTGATGAATGGAAAGAGAAGATTAATATATTTCATATAAAGCTATAATAGAGAAAAAATAACATCACAAACTTATTGCACATGAATTCCTAGATAATAGTTGCAAATTGTGTCCTTTGATTTCCAGAAAAATGTCCAAGTACAAGCTACAATAGTTCCTCCTCTGAAATCCAACCCATTCTATCACTAAGAAACTGATACATAAAGACCAAAACAACATCTTCCGACCCTTAGGGGTTGAATCAATGACTCTAGGAACTATTCCATGAGGTGTTCTAACCAAACCCTAATGTCTAGGGAAGTTAAAAACGACTTCTACAATTAACTTTGACTCCAACCTCTCTCATAAATGAGGTCAAATATACATCAAAACAAATTATAAATATTGACGACCCATTATTTACATTTACTTTTACCCCTCACATTCATATACTTCACCCTTTTGAATTCTACCAGAGTCAAACCAGGAATTACAAAAAATTACACAATGAAAATTTTACAAAAATCTCATAAATTTCCAAGTGTACAATGAGCTGTTAGAGACTATTTTTGAGTGCTTTTCTGAAGTTGAAATGTAGACCAGAACCCTTTTCTAGAAATTTTGGAGAGCATAGATGTCTGTAGAGTATTTCTTCACTCAAAATGACCAATTTTTGGTTGAGATATGGCCATTCTCCCAAGGTGTCTCCAGGTGCACAACGAAATGAAAAGAGAGGGGTAGAAAGGTGATTTTTGGCCTCTTTTTTGCAAATTTCTCAAAGCTTGAGCCCTAGTCTAGGAAAGTGGGAAAATGGGGTTTGATATGCGGTCATAAGATTTCCAAAAAATGCTGATTTTACATCATTTGGAGACCTGAGTGTTATCGGGAAATCTAGTGTCTATGCAGAGCTGCTAGTCCCACTAAGATGGGTAGCTGTCTTAGAAACAAACAGATTAAAGTTACTTTCACTTTCCTTTAAGAGAAATAGATAGGAGAGGAGAAAAGAATACCAACCTCGATCTTTTGCTTGGTTCTCTGCTTGTTCCTTCTCCCCCTTTAACAGATCTTTTCCACTCCTCCCTTGACCACTATGCTTCAAAGAGTACCAGTAAAGTCAAAGCATCATAATACCTTAAAAGTGTAGATATCTACAATCGTAAACAATATACGACCAAATATATATTGACCACATACATGCATATATTAGCAAACACACAAGAATGTGGAGGAAAACTTGAATAGCTTTATTGATATAGAGATTAGAAGAGAGGATTACAACCCATTGATTTGACCCAGCGTCATCCTCCTAGCATGAAAGCCCTTCTTCACCTCATGAAAAGCTTAGATCACCCAACAATATGATATTCCACCAGGAAACGAACAACACTTCCTTACAAGATACAAGATTCCAACCTCTAGATATTTGGGATGAGGGATCCATATATAGATGATTGTAAGAGGGTGAGTCAGCTTCTGGGATTTTGATTAGTGTCCTCTCTTTGATAGTTCTTGGTTCCACATGGAGATTGATGATCTCTTACTCATCCGTGGGTGAATTCAGAGAGGCAAGTGTCACAGGAGAAGTTTTTGGAAGATTCCATGATCACCCACCTTGCAAATTGTCTCTGCCATTTGTCTACTCTCACCCATTGCACCCTACAGAAGGGCTTTCCAGTATGCATTGCACTTTTTACACTGAGCAGTCCGTATGGTCTAGTTTTAACCAGTTCTGAGCAGTTTTCTGTGGAGAACGTTCGGGCGATGATGTAATCCGCTGACCTTGTTCCTTTAGGGCATGAAACAACACTTTTAGGGACTAATAAGCCCTTGGTTTATGGACATATGTGAATGGGGTTGCAGTGCCCAAATATGTCTATAACAGTTCCCCCCTAAAGCATGAGGTCGTAAATCATTTGATATCGGTTGAAATTCTTTATCATGAGGATCCGAGGTTCTTTCGAACTGCAAGGCGACCTGTAATAAGATACAATACAATACTTTATCTTCATAACATTTTCATGATCTAGCGGAGGCGGGCATTCCCATGCTCAACTTTATAAATTAATTTTCATGTACATAGGATAGACAATCGTCTGTGTGGTATACTGATGATTCTGGTAGAGCCATCATCCTTTGATTCGGATGATCATCTGTGCAGCAATGATGTACATTTGATGTCTTTATTTTCCTGAATATATCGCAGCCTGGATGGTGAAACTAGATCCGGGGTCTTCAAACTCATCCAATCTTCACCTGAAGTACAAGTCGATCCATGTGAAAAATGTTTTGGATTCGAACATGGAAAGACATCGCCTGATTACCAGCCAATGAATTAAGTTGTTAATAGGTGCGAGATGAATCACCGATAATGATGATGACTCTCAAGGTACTACAGTACAATTCACATGGTGTGAAAAAGGGACTTGGCGTTGAACACCATGCAAAATCTTTCGGTCAAAGGCCATTGATGTAAACTTGTCGCCGGAAGTGAGAAACTTGCCGTTGAGGCATGCAAGCTTCAAAGTACTGAAAGGGTTGTTCCTAGGTCGACTTCTTGGATAATGAGTTGTCGTCGAAAATATGTGGCCCGTCGTAGGAGGGCCTTAACGAATCCCACATCTACGACAAGGAATAGAGCAAATGATTTTGTGGAGGTGAAAATGATCTGATGATATAGGGTTCTGGGTGGCGGTCATGAAGGAATGAAGCGTGAAGGTATTGCAGCGGCTGAGACACAAGTTGGGTTGGTGAATTCTCTGATCAACTTCTCTTGAACATATTAGTGACACTGAAATGGATTGGTACCGTTAACCCCAAATATGGATGGTATGGTGGACCAATGGTAATATGACCAGTGAACGGAATAACCCAACCCAACTCAATCATGGTGATGGAGTGAAAGTGTCATGTTCAAGAGCAACTCGCTACCAATAAAGTTTCTTCAAGTTTTCTTCCCAATTTTCCCCTGTCATTGCTGACTAGTACCTCTTTGTTTTTATCAAGCTTGAGGAGGATAACATATGCTTGTTCTATAATTTGCCCTTCGGGAAAACTCGTCGCTATGTTTTAACGAGTCTAGCGATAGTGAAACTCATTCTTGTCTACATGGACAAGTTTGTTGCTATTGGTTTTAACGAGTCTAATGAAAAACAGAACTTGGTCCTTTTTAAATTTTAGAGAGTCTGAAAAGGGATGGAAAGGAAACTCCAGTAATCCTTTTTCATCATATAATCCCTTAAGTCTGAAAAGGTATAAAGTAATACGAAAGGGATGAATTTTCCATAGTTTTAATGAGCCAAACAAGATAAGCGCTCGATCTTTTTTTCTAATAATCCCTCAGGTCCAAAATGATTAAAATCTAGAGGAGGGATAGCACTCCCAGTAGCTTTAACGAGCTGGAGAGGCCAACTGCTCGGCAATATTTTCATATTTTACAAGTCAGGTGAAAAGATCTTAAAGGAGAGTCGTCTTTGAGGAACGAGTGATATTTTTGGGTAGTTGCTAATTCCAGGTAAGGTTTAGAATTTTCCAATCACGGCAGTGTCACAAGGATGACTAAGAGAATCACTCTTTGCAGTTGTTCCTCAAAATGGTAAACAATCAAATGGAGGCATATGATCAGCTAAAACAGAGTGGAGGTGATGGCAGGAACACAACCAGGTCTCAGAAGTTGATGATAATGCATTCAATAAGGTTATTTATTGAAGGTTGATTCATTTTTTAATGAGATTAAACTTTGGGGGAACATTTTCTCATTGCTTAGGTTTAATTTTTAACGAGCTTAAACTTCGCATAAAAACTGCTCGTTCTAGTCGTATTATAAGGATGTCTCACTGATAGGTTCAATTTCTAAGGAGCTTGCACCACTTGAAACTTTGCTCTGCTCCCTCTCACATGCAAGCTAGGAATGACCAACTACTATCCTAGGGGTTAGTTAACTACTAAGGTTAGGTAGGAAAATGTTTCCTTTACTTTGTCGGTGCCATTTGGCCCATGCGAAGGCGAACAGTCAACTTGACCACTCACCTAACTTAAGCAGTTGAAGTTAGTGGAACTGTAGAGTTAGCACTACGCTAGTTGCTTTTCACTTGCACGCAAAAAGGTTTGCATGCCGCCAGGTATAGCGAAGTAGAGTTTCCAGGTTACCCTTCAATTTGCAGACAAAACGTTTGTTCTATTGAGAAAGGCCTACCTTCTAATGGAGGTATCTTATTCCAGTTTGACTACATTTTCCTAAAAGGATGGGTGTGTCAGACTAGTCATATTCCTACTCGGAAACCTACCCTATACCTGAATTTTTCCTGCCGAGGCAGACCAGGTGCATGCCCCCTGGGTTTCAGTCATGGCCACTGAATTACTCGCATTCTTGAGGTGGACGGGTTGGAGATTGATGAGATATTCCTTGCGTGAAAAGGCTAGTTAGGGATGGAATTTGATTATTAGCTATGTGTGAGCCAGGGAGTGAAAGATGGTCTACGAGCTGGACCACTCGGCCTTCATGCAGAAAACACATTACCCGAAAGAGTGAGGAGACAATGGCTCCTATGCTATAAATATAGTCGTGCCCAAGGATAAAATTATAATTTAAAGGTCCTTGGACTACCATTATAATCAGATACATGGCTTTCCCTCTCAAAGTTATAGGCAAACTCAGAAGGATCCCTGACGGTTGACTGGTTCCTTTATCGAAGCCTATTAGATTTTGCATTTCAAGCAGAAGCGCTGGAGAACCAAGCACTTTCCAAGTAGTTGAGGAAAGGATACTCATAGAAGCCCCTTCGTCTATGATAGTACCAACCATCACCATTCTATAAGCTTTTACAATTATTCAGAATGGTACATTGGATGGTAAACGGGATTTGCCTAGTAGATTCCAATCGAAGGAAACGACTAGGTTGCTCGGAGGTGGGACCGAATAAATGGTGAGATATGACCCTGACAAAATTCCTTCCTACGGTAAGGTAACGGGTAGATTGCCCCCATGTTCATCAAAGTCTGTGTTTATGAAAAGAATTTGAACAGTGTCGTTCTCATTCTCTTTGGTGACTATATCATCCGAAGATAGACTTTTTGAAGACAGGACTGGGTCGACTGCCACCTCAACCTTTTGACTTTCATCTAGTATGGATTCAGAGGGTTTATCTTCAATGATAGATGCTTCGACCAACCACAAAGTTGTGTCAATCAGATTTTCAACTAGCGATGGACTCGGTAAGAGTTTCTTGTACCTAGGAGGAAGCCGTAGCGGTGAATCAAGATGGTTATCCAAGACTCTTTTAGCTTCGTCCAGGAAGGGACAACGATGGACGACATGATTGCCTTCACATAGTTTGCAAGGAAATTTACATTTTCCTTTCTGTCTAGATACTTTGTTTTCACTGGTTGATGGTGTACTCTCAACATGATCACCAGAGGTTGAGGAAATGAGATTGTGCAAATGAGGAGACCAGTCCCTTAAGATTTGAGGGATGCAAGGACAATCTCGATGATAGTGGTCCCCTTTGAAAATGACACATGGAGATTTCGGTTTGGATGGTGCAGTGTGTGGATTTTCGCTAGATGATGCACGATTATTGCTTTTTGCCTTTGGCTCCTTCTTCTTCTTCTCTTTCTTTTTCCCTTTCTTCTTCTTCTCAGTTACTTGGTTTTTAGCTTCATTAGCCTTACCAAGTGAAGAGGAAGAAGGGGAGGGAGAAACAAGTGAAGCAGAAGGTTGGGGGATAACTCTAGTATCATCTAGTTGCTGGCTTGATTGCTCAGGAACTGCGGCGATTTGAACAACAAAGGTCGAGAAGAGCCATATGGGCAAGCCGATTGTCAATCCTAGGAGGGACAATGTGGCCATATGAGGTGCACCAACATCTCCCCAAGAGGAGAAAGGACTAGGATTTCCTCCAAGGGGAAATCCTTATTTGGTGGACTCCATTTTTCTCAACCTAAGACCAACGAGGGAACAGTGACGTTATTCCGATTGAAATAAAATTTAGACACTTTGACACAACTTTCTTTTTCAATTTTTAAGAGTTGAGAAAAAGCAAAATATGACTCTAGTCACCTTCAATTTTTAATGAGCCTGAAGTGACAAGTGCTCAAATGGACCTTTTCCTTTAAGGAGTCTGAAAAGGAATGAAGAGACCAATGAAAATCTAGATAGAGGGATTACCAAACCAGTCGAAAACTGAGAATACTTTTTACGGTAGGTAGTCAATCTCCCGAATGCTATGTTCAATGCAATGCGATCGATAGGTGCGGCAAACACGACTTCCTAAACGATAAAGAATAGCCTATTGGGGGTCTCCCAATATATATACTCGATGGTACGTGGGAGCACAAGTCTGTACTGGCACTTGTCATCTCAAAGAGGAGGAATCACCCAACCTACGATGAAAGCGATAGTTACCAAGCTTTACGACACTGGAATACGTCTCTAGCGTAGACTTCTAAATGTTGTCCGTTAGGTTCCAAAGAATTTTTATGTTCATTAAATTTATTTTACAGTTTATCTTTCTTAAGAAGTTTTCCTTTCAGGTTCACAGCGTGATGTAGATATACAATTCCTAAAATGCAATCTAAGATGATAAAAAATCATTTAATCTTATTTTTGCAATGAAAATCGTAGCTGCTAAGGAAAGAGAAGCATAATTCTTTCAACAAAGAGCAGAGAGCACACACTAGATGAATTGTCCTAAATCAAAATCAACAAGCAGTCTAAATGCGAATGCACGTGCATGTATTTGTTTTCGCTTTCTTAATGTGTGAATGACAAAAAGAATGCTAAGTACAAATTTGAATCGTTTCAAGTGACAGTACTAACGATTTTCTTTTCAAAAAACCAAAGGAAGATAATGACGACACTTTGCGATTTTGAATTGAAAACTGCTTTCAACACTTGAAAAATTATTAATTCAAATCAAATACAAGAATAACAGTATAATCAACCATCAATAACAATAGGATTCTTTTCTTTAATTAAAAACGAAACTTGCGATACTTCCAAATGAAAAGACGACAGCTTGATTACACTACTTCTTTGTAAAGGAGAACCATAAATGGCGAACAATACATAAAAACATTTACAGTTCCTTGTACTATGGAGGCTGAATCATGCAAAGGAAGGGAGTTTCCATAGAGGTATACTAATCACAGACATCAAAACTCCTGAATAAAGGCGAAGAGGGTGAACAAAAAACCAATATCTGGAAGCAGAAGAGGTCTTATCTGATCATCGCAACTATAACACAGGGAAAGTGCGATGCATCTCACCTACTGCACACGGGAGGTGCAATGCATTCAGATTCTCAAGAGGAGAAGGTGCGATGGTCCAGGGATGAGACTTCAACTTGGTTCTAGGTCACAGTTTGCAGCTTAGTTCAGGGATTTAGGCCAAGCAAATGATAGTCAGTAAATGCAAATCATAGGGGCTGATCTAATGAGGCTACTTGAGCCACCACCAAGGCAATTAGGATGTTTGCAAATCAATTGTTTAGTTTATTAAAAAAACCTGGAGATAGACTGAAGCAACATTGATCTACTTTGCACTTGCATAGGAAATGCAGTTCGAAGGCTAGCTAGCTTGACTTCAGGCTCCGTCTGTAAGTTTATAAAGCAAACAAATATAGACAAGAAAAAAAACTACTCGCTCCCTAGTGGAGTCACCATTTTGTTATCAGGAAATCTAGTGTCTCTGCAGAGCTGCTAGTCCCACTAAGATGGGTAGCTATCTTAGAAACAAATAGATTAAAGTTACTTTCGCTTTCCTTTAAGAGAAATAGATAGGAGAGGAGCAAAGAATACCAACCTCGATCTTTTGCTTGGTTCTCTGCTTGTTCCTTCTCCCCCTTTGGCAAATCTTTGTCGCTGCTCCCTTGACCACTCTGCTTCAAAGAGTACCAGTAAAGTCAAAGCAGCATAATACCTTCAAAGTGCAGAGATCTACAATCATAAACAATATAGGACCAGATATATATTGACCACATATATGCATATATTAGCAAACATACAAGAATGTGGAGGAAAACTTGAATAGCTTTACTGATATAGAGATTAGAAAAGAGGATTACAACCCATTAATCTGACCCAGCGTCATCCTCCCAGCATGAAAGCCCTTCTTCACCTCATGAAAAGCTTAGATCACCCAACACTATGATATTCCACCAGGAAACGAACAACACTTCCTTACAAGATACAAGATTCCAACCTCTAGATCTCTGGGATGAGGTATCCATATAGAGATGATTGTAAGAGGGTGAGTCAGCTTTTGGGATTTTGATTAGTGTCCTCTCTTTGATAGTTCTTGGTTCCACTTGGAGATTGATGATCTCTTACTCATCCGTGGGTGAATTCAGAGAGCCAAGTGTCACAAGAGAAGTTTTTGGAAGATTCCATGATCATCCACCTTGCAAACTGTCTCTGCCATTTGTCTACTCTCACCCATCGCACCCTACAGAAGGGATTTCTAGTATGCATTGCACTTTTTACACTCAGCAGGTGAGATGCATCGCACCCTCTGCACTGAGCAGTCTATATGGTTCAGTTTTGACCCGTTCTGAGCACTTTTCTGTGGAGAACTTCTTGGAGATGATGTAATCAGATGACCTTGTTCCTTTAGGGCATGAAACAACACTTTTAGGGACTCAAAAGCCCTTGGTTTATGGACAGATGTGACTGGGGTTACAGTGCCAAAATATGTCTATAACAATGAGGAAGAAGCAAAGTGTGAAATCGCTGTGCTGCTATACAAAAAATTACCAAAAAATTGCAAGTCTACACCGAAACGGAAAATTTTCTCCAAACCCTCCCAAAATTTGTCCAGAGATGCCTCCTTATCACACCTAGAACTTGCTAGCACTCCCTATCAAGGAAACTTTTAAGGAGGAAAATCTATATTAAAGTTTACAAACCTTGGGAAGTCCCAATGGACCATAATATGAAATCTATAAAATGTTTGGACATATTTTCATAAAAATATTCAACTTTATAATATTTTTATATAGTATATATATAATTTTTTGCGATTTATAGGGCAAATAATTTCATTCTATAAAATTTGGGCGAATCATTTTTACAAAAAAAATGGAAATTAGCGAATCTTCTTTTTGGAAAAAGTATAGGAAATTAGCCCATGGGTGAATATTAGCCCCTAAAATTTTCCATGCTCCCTATCATACACTATTATTCATTCATTTCCATGCAATTGAAACTAGTCCTTCCTTGTGTTTCCCTAACACTACCTAACATACCTAGTCAATGCCTCCTTAGTACACCCAGAACTTGCTAACACTCCCTATCACACACTCTTATTCATTCATTTACATGCAATTGAAACTAGTCCTCCCTTGTGTTTCCCTGGCACTCCCTAGCATGCGTTGGCACCAAACCCTAACACCTAACACCTCTTGGTATGCCTTAGCACTTGGTATGTCTTGGAATGACTAACATGCCTTGGAACTTTCTAGCATGTGTTATCACTTCCTGGCATTCCTTTCACAGCTTGGTGCTCCCTGGTTGTCATGCCCTCATAGATAGCCTTACTTTTTTTGTGACTTTCGAACCCGAACAAGTCATTGAAAAAATAGTGTTGTCCTTAGACAAAAGTCTCCCTTTGTCTAAAATTGCTTTTTCCATGCCCTTATCATAACTGTAGGCTTACCTATCACAAGTCCTATTCTGAAATTATCTTAATACACTTTGTCCTTGGGACACCTGGAAGACACTCTTATTCCTTTGTTTCCATGCACTTTGACCTAGTTCTCCCTTGTGATGCCCTCACACTCCCAAACACTCCTCAACATGCATTGACATTGTTTGACATGTGTTATCATGCCTTTTCATTCCTTGGCATGCCCTGTCATGCCTTAGCTATCATGCCCTCATAACTACCCTTATTGGTCTTAAGACTTGGTAACCAACCAAGTCCTACCTCGACTACAACATCTTGATCAAGTTACAGTTACTACAACTATACTATCCCTTGTTCACCTAAGAATGGCTTATAACTCATATTAGGCTAATCATGCCCAATCTTAGCTCATCTCACTTAAGAAGTTACCAAGTCAAGGCTCACGTCTAACCATGGCCATAAAACAACTAAGAAACATAGTTTACATCTTGACATGGCATAGAACCTGGCATGTCTAACAATCCCTTGGCACTATGTGGCACATGTTGGCATTCTCTGCATGCCATGGCATGATTTAGCACTCCCTATCACACTATACCACTCCTTGACATGTCATGGCACTCTTGCATGCCTTGGAACTACCTAGCATATAACTTTTTCACTCCCTCCTCAGCACACTTGGAATTAACTAACACTCCCTATCATACACTCTTATTTGTTCATTTCCATGCATTTTGAACTAATTTTGGTTTGTGTTTTTGTCTCACTCCCTAACACGCATTGGCACACCCTGACATGCATTGGCATACCCAGGCATGTCGCCCTAACACTCTAGCATTTCTTGGCACCACCTAACATACCTTGTCGTCCCCTCCTTAGCACACCTGGAACTCATTGACACTTCTTGTCACACACTCTTAGTCATTCATTTCCATGCATTTGAAACTAGTGCTCCCTTATGTTTCCCTAGCAGTCCATAACAGTGGCATGCATTGGCACGCCCTAGCACCTGACACATATTGGCATGTTTCTTTGGCTTGTAATATGCCTTTACACTGCCTAGCATACCTTATCACTCCCTCCTTAGCATACCTGGAACCCACTAACATTTCCTGTCAAAAAATCTTAATCATTCATTTGCATGCATTATTTTCACCTATTGCTCCCTTGTGTTCCCCTAACACTCCTTAACACTTCCTAGCACATGTTTTTGATGGACAAAATGCTATATATAAGACAACTCAACCTCCATTTGTGGATAAGCAAATTTGGTTAAGTAAGTCTGTAATAAGAAGTGCAAAGATAACCAACCAAGAGAAGGAAACAAAGAGAGAATATTTTGGTGTTGTTTATGGGTCTGTTTTAGGGCTAATAGATCCACACGTGTGAAGGAAGGAAGAACTATCTACTACAGAGGAGGTTGAAGATCTTGTTGTTGTCCAAGAAGTCGAATCAAGGAAGAAGATAAGCAAGGTTACACACCAGATTATAATAAGAGTTCATACCATCCAAGCGAAGAAGATCAAGGTTCAAAAGGTTGGTCAAGCACATGTTCTAGGGTTTATGCAAGAGGGCCAAGAACTATAGATCTGATCCATGGAACTGGAATTTGAAGGATAGTCAAGTTATTGAAGGAAGAAGCCTAATCGTCGCTGACTCAAGGAAAAATGAGGAAGTTGAATCAAGGAGGCTTGTGACTTGGTCTTGGAGAGGTCATTGAGTCAAGGGTCTAGGCCATAGTCTTGGTATTTGTCAATTGAAGTCTATATGAAAAGAAGATCTCGTTTGAGTTTTCCTCTCATGTTGGAGAGGTTTTAGCCCTGGTTGATCACATATTCTATGCGTCTCTTGTCTCGTCATTGTTTATGCATTGGTATATGTTTGATGAAGAATATTGTTTTGAGAATAATTTATTATTGTGGATTAGTCTTGAATGTGTTTGTGTATGAAAAATTGGTTAGGTTTGTAAACTATGAGTAGAGCAGTGTTTGATTGATGCATGCTTCCTACAATAGAATGTGTCTCTTACTTAAACAATTAATTTAGTGGAAACATGGGTATTTGGACAATTATTTTGGAATTTATGCACCTTACAAGTAGATCAACTCATATAATGCATAAATATAATGGAAAGTTGTAACATGTTGCATCATAGAAAGGATGTTGATAAAATATGATAGCTTAAATGTACATGATAGTTTGGAAAGGTGGGGAATAGCTCTTATTTAGTAATAGGTACCCTAATCAATTCCTTTTTTAATATTTAAATGTCCATGACAATTTTGAAAGTAGGTGGGTAGCAATTCTTACTCATGTCATAGATAGCGTAATGAGTACTTTTCTCTATCTAGAACGATACTAGATACAAAACATTTTTGTATTGTGTGCTGCAATTGTTTTTATAATATATCATGTTATAAAAACTTTAAAATAAGATTCTCACTTTGGTTCTTACATTTGTGGTAAAATCTGAACCCAGCTTTTGAAAGTAGTGTTATTCTGGAGGATACCAAAAATATTTTTCACTCCATAAAGGTTTTAACCTATCTTTCATCTTTTATGAGTTTTTTTGGATAGTTGTACTTTAAAAATAAAGATGTATCTGCAATTTTGTCATTTGATAATTTATAATCAATGGAAAAAATTAAAATAATTACCTGTATTTATTTGTAGAGTTTACCTGAAATTGATAGAACATGGTGATTACATCAAATGACTGTGAAATTGAATTTTGAAATTTTATTAATGTCTTCAATACTTGGAACATGTAATGGGATCAGATGATAAGTTAACATGTATGGTATTTAGTGAGACATTCGTTCTCTTCTAAGAAAAGTATATCTAAACCAAGTGCAATACCAGGGACAGAGAGGATTCTGTAGTGTGCAAAGCTTAGTTGTGTGGGTTTGGGGCTAAGGCATAGTTGCTCCATTTAACTGAAGTAAAATGAGAGGAAATGAGGCAATTCATACTTTGTAAATCTTAGCTATGAGGATCTCGGGTTCAAGGCCTAGTAACTTCACAACTGAAATAAAATGAGATCAAATGAGACAAGGACTTGCAAATTATTAGTTATATGTAATGAAATTAAAGTGAGTAAGCACTAAGTATCAAAATTCGAAGTAGAATCAACCCTTGTGTATGAAAATTCAGTAAAGCATTTTTTATGGCTGAATTCCCCCTCAAATATACATTTGATTAATGCAAAAGCTTAGAAAACCACATCTATGTAATCGAGGTATCCCTCTTAAATGCACAAACCTTTCCCCTTGGCTTCCCATTGACTTTGAGGTTGTGTTTCCCTACACTCCTATATGTTTAATAGGGATACTACACTCCAACATGATGGTTCTAAGATATATTGTGATAGGGGGGATGAGGGTTTCAGAAATTCTTGTGGCCACAGGAAAGTATTTCCATGCTTAGTTCAACAATATGGAAGAAAAATGCTCATGCAGAAGGATTTATGGTGCTTTTTTAATTGTGGGAAATAGAAATTGCATACATTATGGTGCTTCTTGGTACAATATTACCGATTCATGGAGAAAGATCGATGCCTCCTTGGGTGGAACTATACCAATGTGTGTGTGGCACCACACTCATGAGATTCATTTTTTACTACCATCACAATGAACTACAACCAAATTGACTCATGACATTCTTTTTTTACTGCCATAACAATGAACTACATCCAAATAGGTTATAAAAGATTGCATTGTTAAAAGTTAATTTTTAGTTTTAAAGTTTGACATAATAATTGTAAAACCAAATCCCATCTGTTTAAATAACATGGAAACCCATAATATTAATATTAGATAATTAAAAATTAATAAAAAATATTTATAGTTTTTTGTTTAATTATATAAAATCCAAATCTGAATTTGTTTAAAATTACAACTTACAACATGGTTAATTATTTCATAATTTTGAAAAATAAAAAATATAATTTTTTGAAGTGAGTATACAATAAGATAAGAAAATATACATTCCATACATTTTGATATATTCATAAAATATAATGTTTTTAAAATT
>APFE031202106.1:7521-55049 GCA_000404065.3 Pinus taeda
TCTCGACTAAAGGCCGCCATCGATTAGGAAAGCTCATTAGGTAGTCTTTTGGTAAGGTTCAGCGCCGCACTAACTAATCTGAAGTTTCTCAATTTCACCCTGTTCCGGGTTTTGGTACATAGTCCTAGCCAGTAGCATGGGCCGTAGCATACCTTCCATCTCGATGGCAAGTATATATTAGAAAATTAATAATTATATAGACCAAAAATCCATTAAAACACATTCTTACCTGTACCATTGTATGTTTATCCTTGACATATTAATTCAAATTTCACTAACGATGGGTGGAAGTAAAAATAAATAATCAAACATCAATTATTTTAATGTGATTGAAAATTCAAAAAATATATTATCTAAATAATATTTGAAAATGGTAAGTATATATCAGAAAATTAATAATTATATATACCAAAAATCCATTAAAACACAGACTTACCTGTACCATTGTACATTTATGCTTGACATATTAATTCAAACTTCACTACTTTGCGAAAAACGTATACCGCTATTCTTCAGATTCTACAACTTTGCGAACAACCCTCATATATGATTACCACTAAACAAATGCAAACTTGGAAGATGGAAGGAGCAGTATATGGAAGGCTATAACTCCTAATTTCAAGGGCTAAATTTTTTTTTACCCTCTTCCTCAAAATAAGGTGCGCTAATTTCTAATTTTTTTTTTTATCCTCCCCTTAAAATAAGGTGGGCTAAATTTATTTTTTTACCCTCAACCTTAAAATAAGGTGGGCTAACCTCCATATCTAAATTTTTTATAAAATAATTTGAGGCCATTTGTAACAATGTACTATTGTATTTTAAGAACATGTTGGTTGTGCTTAACATGAGAATTATGTATGTTGGTAGCTAGAAGAATTTCGATATAAATTTGTTAATAATTTGTTAGTTTCTAAAGATCTTAAGTAGTGGCTTTCAAAAAATTTAAAAATTGCCCCAATTATATCTAAATCAATCTCATAATTTCCAAGAGCTCTTGTACTAATACTAGTAATTTTATCTATAGAAGCACATAAGAATATATAAATACATATGAAAACCAAGAAATGCACAAAGTGCTCAAAATCCCAAACTAGGGTGTACAATGAAACTACACGTAAATATCAAACTGGGGATGTAAACAAATTACCAATTAATTACCAAATTTTAAACACAGAACCCCCAAAATTAGGGTTTCTTCATAGCATTCATAATTTAGAAGAGTAAAGCACATGGATATCTTTCTGCATATATTATTGATTGGATATAGGATCTCCACATTCCACCCTCCCATAGACTGCATGGTTCATCAATTTCAACCACGGGCACCCCTAAGTTGAGGATGAAACTCCACAGGCAATAATAACAAAAAATAACCATATATCCATGACCAAGGTTCCAACCCAACATCCATGTTTTCCAAGGCTCCGAACACCCTCTAGGCTAACTGCTAAGGTACCAATCCACAACCATGCCACTCTAGGGCTCCAGGCACCCTCCAGGCCACCAAACTAGCAGAACTCTTAGCTGGTCCAAAAGAGAACCTCAAGGCTTACCAACTAGTTTGTTCGGACTAAAGTCCAAAACCATCATCCTCTTTAGAGTGGTCATGATCAAAATGATATTGAATAATAATGTATGTGGAAATTACACAAACACACACACACACACACACATATTCTCACTAAATGGCTCTTTTTTCCAAGTCATGATCTTGAAGCCACATGGCCCCAGGTGGCTTTCTTAATGGAATATCTCATCAACACTTTGTTTGCCATCACCATGGAGTTGCACCACCCCTCATACTCTTACCATGTTGTGGCTTCATAGTTATTCTTTTTATTATTATTAAAAAATTTATAAATTATACCATATTTGTAATTTGGGACCTCTAGCCACTTAACCAAGACTCACACATATGCTCGGTCATGTTGGACCCATAATATATAACATATTTATATGGGTATTCAAGCCACATATTATAAACATATAGTCACACAAGCCTGCGATATACATCAACTCATAATTTTGATAACAAGTACATATATCTACATTATAAATGGGTGGGGTTATTACATTCCTCCCCCCTTATTTTATTCAATGTCCTCAGTGCCTCTTATTCCCACAAGTTGGATCTATTATGTAAATTCCATGTCTTCATGTATTGTTTCATTCTAGGGCATCTTCTACTTCCTAGTTCCATTTGCACATTGGCAGGATCTGAAGATACTTAGCCCATGTTCATGAGCATACCATCTCCACATTCTCAAACTCATTACACATATAAGACATTAAAACCATAACATTAATGACATCCACAGTTGGTCTCACATACATAAATACACATACAGACATATATATGGAAATATTTTTCTCTTTTGATTAAGGGTAGCAGCAATCAAATATATACAATCATAACTAAATATGAATTATGAAGAATGAAATTTCATATAAGGTGAAAAGCCAAATTCAAAGATAGCTTTCAGATCCTCTAATCACAAGCATGGGCCCTATAGATAACTTTATGCAAACAACTATCTATTCTTTGATGCTAGTCTTTTTTGTTAGTGTCGGTATCTTCATCCCTCCATCAATGATCAAAATTATCTTGTTGCATTGCATCTTAGGTGTCTCATCTGATCAACTGCATTCCATTAGGATCATGGATCATTTGATGGCAGTGGAATTTTATAAAATTTTCCCTCATGATATTTACCTGCTGGCCCATTTTTAGGTCATTTACAGTCATTTTTGTCTTTACATCTGCAAAAAGTCATTTTTAGGGTTTTAGGTCTCATTAGGTCTAGGGTTTGTCCTCAAGGTCTTGTAAAAGCTCAATAATGATCATCAGGCACATGAGGAGGTCAAATAAAGTCTCAACAACAAAAATTTCAATAATCACATGCTCAGTGATTGATTTTTCCTCAAAACCCTGTTTTGAGGAAAAACAGAGTTTTTTATGTTTTATGTACAAAATTTTATGTAATTTCATTTTTCCTATATGTAATAACTTCGAGATGCAGCCCTGGTCACTTTGCCAAGCTCCTGCATTCCCTCCCCTGCAAAAGAGTCAAAATTTCAAAGCATTTAGTCCATCAAAGGCAAAAGGTAAGACAAACTGCCTAAAGCAGAGTTTTAAAAAACAAGTGAAATACAAACTTTTCATAAGTGAAAAATCAAAATCATTGGTATATAAAGTGTTTTCATGTCAAAGGAAGCTCATTTGTATGCCAAAGGAGAAGAGAGCAAGTGCAAATAGTGTTTTCGAGCCAAAGGAGCGATTTTTCATCCAAACAGTGAAAAATTGGAGGCGCGGCGCACCTGGCCTCGGCGGCACACACAGAGAAAAATTTGCACTGGGTTTCTAACTGGCACAATGCACCAAAGAGGCATGGCGCACCTATGAGTGTGCACGACGCATCAGTCTTCAAGGCCTGAAATCATCCAAATCTTCGTCCAAAGGTCCCAAATCACAAATTCTTCATTTCACAAGTAAGTTGACACCCCCATATTGCCAATGTATGAGTTTCCATCAGTGTTTATAGTGTTTCAATAGGGACAAAAAATTAAACCCTAGTTCCTTGCATAGTTGTATTGAGAAAACTGCCTAGGGTTTACAAATTACAGTTTTTGTTGTCCTATTCACCCGTGCCATTTCACTTCCCCTCACTACCATTTCATTCACCTCTTTCCTCCTTCCATTTTTCATTCACACTTACCTATTTCCCCTATCCCTAAAACTAATAACCCTAATCCTTAATCCCACTACCCCAAACCCTAAATTGATAGCCCAAAACCCTAAACATCATTCCCCAAACACTGTAATTTCCATTAACCCTACAAGCAACATCCCAAACCCCCTATTCACAATGCCTTCACAGTTTGTATCATCAATCCTTGTTGTTTAGCAGCAAGTACCTATTGACACTATCAAATCTCTTCATACTCATCTAAGAAAAATCAAGAATTGGCAAACATGGAGTCAGATTCTTCTTATGACAGAAATGAAGAAATAGTAAGTGACTCCTCCAAATAAATTCATGCACCAAGGAGACCTCACAAGGGTGGAAAACATATCCGAGAGGAGCCCACTACACTTACTGATTTGTTGGCCTGCCCAACGGCTGTAGCATGCTTCAAACATCAATCATGCTATCAATTTTGTGAGATGGTGGAAAGAGTCAAATACCATCATGAGCTGGCTAGATTGTTTGTCCTCCATTTTCACAATGGTCAGGTCAATTTGGCAGTTGTTACATCCACTTTGACATCGAAATCTATGGCTGAAGCAACAGGTATTCCGAATGTGGGTGAATAGTGGAACAAGAGACAACTAGTGGAGAGATAACATTATGAGCCTTATATCAAGGCTGGTTTTCAAAGGCAGATTAGTAGAGTTTTTCCTTTCAGGTATCTTCAGGACACATATGCTCCATTGATGAAGCTCATAATTAAATATTTCAGCTGTGAAGGCAGATTTTTTCGTCTGTATACCTACCACATCAGATTATTAATGCATTTTACTAGGGTGAGGATGATGAAACTCCCCTATTTCATATGCCAGAATATCAAGAAAATGACCACATTAGTGCAAAGGAAACATCCTTATCAGTAGTATAATAACATCTATCACTTTGCATTAATCAAGATTGTGGTTTTGCATCAGCTTAGTTTACTGAATGTTTCATGTGAGGATTTCATTTCACATGAGGTCTTCACAGGCTCTCAAGTACCGCCACAAGTTTTTCATGAGGTAGGAGAGCCTTCACATCAGCAAGAGATGCATGAGACTCAAACCACTAGTGTGCCAGTGTTTTTCAGTTACCAAAAGGGCACAAGGAGATTGTTTGCAGAAACAAAACGAGTACTATCTCCACCTGGGGTGGAAGGGGTCTTGTTTCCTTCAACATCAAAGTAGGTACAGGACAAGGTAAGCAGCCATTGCATGATGAGGGGACTTCAAAAGGTCAAGAGAGAGATTTCATTCTCATTCAGGATGATGACACCGATTTGGGCTCCCAAAGCTCAAAGCTCAAGCAGATCATTCAGGAACAGCAAGCTGACATTCATGACTTATCTCTCAACCTAGAAAGAGCCAAGTGGATAATCAACTATCATGAGTAGAGGAACGAACAGCTAGAGGATCAAAAAACCATCATGGATCTCCAAAACATAAGAGAAAATTGGCAAGCTACCAAGAGGGGGAAAGTCAAGTTGACACCACTTGAACAAGAAATTGATGCTGATCATGAATCTTGGATTGAGAGAGTAAACATGTACTTGGAAAAGATGTTATAGAAGGCCAACAAAGAGAAAAAGATGTTAAGGCACATGGCCTATCACTATTCGCTGAGAAACAAAGTTTGCAAAACAAGAATTAGGATTTTGAAGGCCAAGTTGAGGAAAGCTTTGAGGAAGAGGAAAGAGAAAGACAAGCTCAAGATTTTGGATAAGGCTTCCTTAGCCCAACATAGCACTTGATTCAGGACACTCAACCCAAATTTCAAGAAATTTGGGATACTTTTTGCCAATTTTGAATTTTTGGAGCAAAACACAGGTTTTTCTACCTGATGTGCCACGCCACATGGGGCGCGCTTTTTCTAGGGACCTCCTTTGGAGGAAAACTTAGCATTTTTGGATTCCGCAAGAAAAAATATGAATGCCCACAAATGGCCAAGAAATTTTGTCAAGTTTTGAGCTTCCAAAAGGGTCAAAAACACCTCAAAATGCCCTTTCTGCCCCTTTTTGGCCACATAGGAAGCAATATTGGGAAAACTCACTTTTGGAAGGGCAAAATGGACTCCAAATTCAGAAATTCCACTTGTTCTGGAAAGTAGACAGACAAACCTTTCCAACAAGCCCACTTGGAGAAACTTTGGTGCACGGGAAAGCCTCCAAAATCAGCTACAAAAAGGAGGCGCACCTGGGTTAAGGCGCGACCCACAGGATGGAAAATTGACTTTTTTTTGCCCAAAACCTCTCTTTTTTCACCTAGTTTTTTCTCAGTTTGAATTTTCTCTCTCTCATAGTCAAAATCATGATGTAATTTGATGTAACTTGATGGAATTTGACGTAAATATGCTAAAATTTCACTCATGGAGGTAGATACATCATGAAAAGGTAGTTTTGAACTGAATGAATCAATTTCCTATATTTTAGAGGCAAGCTATTCCCCTGCCTACTTTTCAGTTATTAGTTTAGATCTTGTTGGAACAACTCCTAAACTCATGAATTTGACTCGTAAAGCCTCTCATGATTTGTTTGTTGTCTATATCTAGTACTTTTCTAGTCATTTGTCAAGGTTGGACTTTTGTGAAAGCTTTGAGCATCATTGTACATTCATCTCTGTAGTTTGGCAAAGGAATAAACCAGGGTTTGTAGCCTTTTGTGAGATTATTGTGGAAAATTGATTTGGTATAGTGCCTTCTTATGTAATTCAAGTTTTACATGTGTTTATGTATGCCATTTTCTCTCTTTTTTAGCTGAACTAAATGAATCAAGGATAAAGGTAGAAATCATTGAAATTGCAGTGCTCTACCTAGGGTTTGTTTGGTTATTTATGTTTTCTATTGTTTGAAGAGGATTCCCAAAACTCTCATGCCCTCTTCAACTCCTCACCAATCCTAAGACTCTCCATCTCATTCAATTTTAAGTACTAAACCATTTTCCTACCTCGCCCCACTGAAACCTTTGCAAAACTGCGTCCATTCCCCGGACCCAAATCTGCCTTTCACATTTGAGCCAGAAAAACATCATCAAATTCAATCAAAATCCTCTGAGAACATACCTAGCCTAAAATTGGTCTTTACATCAGTCATCTCAAGCTTTAGTGATCATATTTTCCTAAGATTGACTAGGAGAGAGCCCTCTCCCGACCTGGTAGGGCTAGCTACCAGGTTAAGCGTGGTTTGATGTTACCCTAGATCTTGCCTTTCTCAGCCTAAGGCAGATTTAGGCCCTAACAGTTTCACTTCCAAATTCCCTCACTCTTGTTGGTTCATGTCCTATAGGATTTCCATTTCATCATTCTTATCTTGTAGCTCACTCTTTAAAGCTTCTGTCCTGTTTTTAGACTATTTCCATCTCTTGCTTCTCTTAGTGTCTCAATATATGTTTTAAAAAAGTATATATCCAATTTTCTTTTCTTTATGTATCTTCCAACATTTTCTTTTTGCTAGTGCACTTGAATGGAAAAATCCATTTTTTCTTCGTAGTGCAATTTAGTAAGTTTGAACTTTTTCCAATCATTATGCTCAAGTTCCAGCATTTTTCTCTCCAACTCCCTACTAAACTACCTATTTTCTTCAGTGCGGTTATTAACCAAAGATCAAACCTTTGGTTGAACTTTATTTAAGTCTATTGACAAAGTTGTACCAAATTTGTCATCAGTCATTACAACTTGTCACATACCTGCTAGTTTGATCATTTCCATACATATTTTTTCATAAATAGTAGTTTGTTTCTCTTGTCATCACACTTATAATGATTTATCATATCCTGCATACAAAGTCAATTAGAAGATCTATTGTAGATATGATATAAACTGTATACAAGATTGTCAAATGACTTGTTATAGACATATTATAACCTATTATGTCCTTGTCATCTACCTGCACAAAATTTGTGAAAACCTAACATTAACATGTCATCAACCCGTGACAAAATTTTGGTAATTGATATGTAATCATCTGTGATAATTCAATCAAAAACATGTCATAGAACCTGCTATATACCGTTTTACTCCCTCTGACCAATTCCTCGATTGTAACCTGTAATGATTGTGTCTACTACTAGTGACAAAATATGTGATTACCTATACTTAATATGTAGGGAATTCTGATATCAACTTCTGATCATCCTACCTATAATGCTCTGTCACAACTTGTAAATATACTTGTTATCTACTTGTGACAATATTGTAGTAAACTTGTAAGAAATATTGCAACCATCCAATCCACTTGTAACGCTTTGTTACAATTTGTAATATACCCATCGCCTACTTGTGACAACCTATTATTAAAACTATAATATACTCGATATAACCTATCACAACCCATTGCAACCTGGTCACCCACAGATGACAAACCTAACTATGGTAACCTTCCATATAACCCATTGCAACCTGGTCACCCATAGATGACAAACCCAACTATGGTAACCTTCCATATAGCTATTATGAATCTTTTGTAATCTAGTGATTATAAACCTATCATTTCTATGAGATTCTATGACATCTTATGGTACCTATGACATCCAGATGGTATATGCGATCACATCCAATTATAATATGTTATATGCATATCCTTTTCATAGTTGTTAATTGATTGACATCTTATCATTTATTACTGGTTGTACCATCAATATGTTTGTAACCAAACTTGTATATAATCTTGCATAAAGTTCTGGTATTCAATCCCTTGTACCCTTAGTATTTGCTAACCTTGCAGAGTACTATTATTTAGTATCCTAATTGTGTACCAATTTAGCAACCAACATGCTATTGTTTCCATCATGTAATCTGTGTCAGTGCACCACTTTATTTATTTACTTTATCCTTATCTTTCAATTTAGAGAACCCAACAACATCCTCAATGCTACAGTTATCAAATCAAATCCTAAGTTTATGATATTTGATTACAAATCAAGCATGCCCATAAATCCAATAGTCCACTCACAATATTTTATTCCTAAGGGTTATAATTCTTAACTCATGTAATCATAGCACAAAAAAAGGAATAAGATATGTTTAAGGAATCAAAACTTATTGGATTAGTCTTCATATCATATATTGTGTAAATAATACAACATATTGTTGTCAAGCAGTAGGAAATCACCAAGGGAAATTCATGCTTCACACATGTATATGATAAAATGTTTTATAGTTTATTAGAGAGAGAAGGTTTAGAAAAATTTCCTTCTCCTTTTTCTTATAGGTCACAGAATTCAGTCAACACCATTGTCCCATTCTATAGTTTTCTCATGATGAATATTCCTTTACCAACCACCAGTATCTTATATTGTTATTTTCGTCATTTTTTTGCATGCATTAGTTGTCAAGATATCTTGGATACCTATTCATGTACAACTTTACTATACAACTCTTGTCACTATGACCTATGTATATATAACTCTTTTAGTTATTATCACAATCTTAATAAATAAATTTCATCAGGGCACTTTACTTTATTTTAGTCATTTCCACTTCTACACTATCCATTTTGCCCAAGTCAAACCTATGCTTCACTGATCATGGTCTTATCAAAACTCATCCTATTCTTGTGGTAATGTTGTACCCTTCAGGAAGTATTTTCTTTAATGTTTCTACACATTCACATTCCTAGCTTTCCATCAATATATTACCATTGACCACTTACTAAATTTTGATATCTGGGCTAATAATTATTTTATATTTTTACTTGTAGATTCAATAGCTTATGTGATATTCTAAAACATAAGACATGAATCTACTCTAATCATCAAAGGAAACAAAATTAAACGATGAAAACGCTAAGAAGAAAAGGAAGATTTTTAACCGCACCTAACACAACATTTTTCTAGGTAAAGCAACTGCTCAAAACCCAGACTATCTATATTGCATTAACCAAAAGATATGAGAAGAAAATAAAATGTGTATTCAACCCAAACAATTCCTGCACAGGTAGAATCTATCTCTCTACTTCACAGACCATCTCAAGCCAACACTTCGCCAATTATGTTGCCTGTCAAGCCCCTACTTCCTTGCATAATTCCCGAGAGAATTAGCCCATATTTAATTGGGAAATTCTCTCTCCATAATTGTGCAATCCATCCATAGGTCTTCAACTAATTTTATGCACCATATGTAACACTCAGAAAATTATACAACTAATAGTACATTGTCCCTAAACTCTAATCTCAACTAGGTCTTCCTAAGAACTGACATGCAAGAGTTATCTATGAGTGAATCTTCAATTAACTGGTGGAGCAGTGAAGCTACATTGATGCGTGTCCCCACTACTAGACCTCCCACTATTTCCTATAACTATTTGAACTAGTTTAATTGACTTCAACTTAGTTAGACTGAGTTAATTAATTACAAATCAAAATAACTCAATATGGACCCCTAAAATTTAGGAATCACTCTACATCACTCTAGATAGACTTCTAACTCAAATTTACTGAACTAACTAAGTCAAATTAACATAATTAACTATTACAAGTTGCTATGAGAATAGAATTATAATTTAATTCCTAATTTAATTCAAGGAAACATTAAATTAAGATTTCTTGTTGCTATTTTTAACACTCCTTCTCAACAAGAAAGGGATTATCTTCTACCCCAATGTTTCCTTCATGAAACTTGAAATTGCATCTTGACAAGGCCTTTGTCAAAATATTCGCATCTTGTTCCTATGTGGGAATGTACTCCAACAACATAATTCTCTTCTGCACACAATCTCGAAGATGATGATACTGAATATCAATATGCTTGGACCAATCATGAAAAACTGGATTCTTGGAGAGTTTGATACAACTCTGATTGTCATATTAAATCACCGTTGGATCCATTTTCTGACCACACAAACCAACTATAATCTTTCTCATTCAGATAGCCTCACAAGCTACTTGACTAATAGCCATGTACTATGCTTTTGATGAACTGAGCGCAACTGATCCCTGTTTCCTATTGTACCAAGAGACAACTATTGTCCCAATACTGAAGATCCCACCTGATGTGCTCTTCCTATCCAATGGAATCCCTATCAAATTTTCATTGGTGAAGCCTTGAAGCTCTACTCCCTTTGTTTGTTTTTACTAAGGACCATATTGAGTAGTGCCCCTGAGGTACCTCAACACATGTTTGGCTGCCTTCCAATACAACTTGGTCAACTTAACCATCGTTTGACTAAGCTGGTTAACTACATAACACATGTCCAGTCATGCGCTCACCAAATGCATGAGTGAACCCACAAGCTATCTATAAATAGTAGCCTCCACTAATTCACCGGAAGTAGCATCCTCTTTCCTCCAGTTACCAGTTAGAGGAGTCTCCATGGGTTTACTACTCTCCATGTGGAACCTCTTGAGTATCGAGTTGGCATACCTTCCCTAAGAGACAAATAGTTCCTCATCATGTTGCCATACTTCCATCCCCAAAAAGTAGTGCATGAGCCCCAAGTCCTTCATTTCAAACTCTCTTGCAAGATCTTCTTTGCAAGACTTGATCAACATGTCATCACCTGTCAGAATCAAATCGTCAACATATAAAACAATAATCAACAATTTACCTTCAACCACAATATGGTAAATTTTCGCATCTACTTCACTTTTGGTGAAGCCCAACTCGGTGAAATAGCTATCAATCCTAGTGTACCAAGCATGAGGTGCTTGTTTTAGTCCATACAACTCTTGCATGAGTTGACACACATGTGAATATCTGTTGAAGGTCTCAAATCCTTCAGGATGCTCAATATACACCTCTTCCTTAATAATTCCATTGAGGAATTTCGTCTCTACATCCATATAATCTATCTTCCATCCTATCTAGTCCAATAGTGCTAGAATGGAACTGATTATTGAGTACCTTGTAGCAGGAGAAAAAGTCTCATTGTAATCAATCCCCTCCACCTAAGAAAATCCTATGGCCAGAAACCTGGCCTTGTGTTTCTACACACTACCATCTGCTACTTTCTTTACCTTGTAAATTAATCTAGAATTCACCACTGACTTGTCTTCTAGTCTTGGTACCACATCCCAAAAATGTTCCTAACAATGGAGTCATACTCAACCATGGCCTCAACCCAAACTAGTTGTTGCACTGCTTCATCAAAAGAGGATGGCTCAATCTCTACACATCCGCTCATTTGAGGCATGTAACCAGTGTACCTCTTTGGTGACCTCGTCTGTCTACGTTGTTATGTGGGTGATCCCACATTCTCTCTAGCATCATGCGATAACCTATCAACCTCACTCATGTGCTTTCTCCCATCTCGGGAAGACTTTGCATGAGTGGATGTCTCCACTCCTTGCTCCTCTACATGTGGATGCTCCACATCATCCCGAGGTTCCCCCTTAGGAGATAAAATATCGTCAACTGCATGTAGCTAAAGCTCGCTCTTAAGAGAACATATCATGACCTTATCTTCATCAAATTTTACATCTCTACGAACCACTGTCATCTTGTTGGTTGGAAGGTATACCTGATAGTTGTGAGGTGTATTAGTGCACCCCAAAAATATGCCCAACTCTATTGTTGGATCTATACTTTTCCTTGCATCTTTGGGAACATGGAAGTAGACTGATGAAACAAAGATCTTGAAGTGTGCCACATCTAGTTTCTTCATTGAAAATTCATCTTCCAATGTACCAAGTCCCGAGAATTTGATGAGGGCTTATGTTCTACAAATAAACAGTTGTGTTGCATGCTTCAACCCATAAGTGTAATGGTATGACCTAATCATGTAACATCGTTTTATAGGATTAAATGCATGGTGTATGGAGAATGAAGAAAGCCTCAAGGGTCTTTCCAGGACCCTTGACAGATTGTAAGATCATCTGTAGCTATCACAAAGCTACATGCATGTCCATATTCAATAACTAACTATCAAAGCAAAACAAATTCATTACCTCGAGTCTCCATGTGGATTTGCTGGAGAGCACAATGCAGCTAGGTGGAAGTCTTTAGAGCATGCTCTAGATCAAGTCCTCCACATAGAAGAGACAAATGTAATAACATCATAAAACCTTGACAATTAATGCATGAATATACAAAAAACATCTAGTTGCACATAGCTAAGCTACTCATGCTAAAAGAGATTGGATAAAAACATAAATGAATTATAGTACCAACATCACAGAGTAGACAGTACAACTGGAGTTCTATATTAATGTTGAAAGAGTGATTACAACCATCGATTGCATCATCTTTCCCTTACCCCTCTAGCTCCTCTCTCTCTCCCTTCTTGCCAACTTCTTATGCTTAGGTCTGAGACTCTGCTCGACAATAAAGTAAGCTATCCTTTCAAATGATCTAACCTCTATCACAATAGCCCTAGCTATGCTTATGTAGCAATTGAGGTTAGGGTTGCCAAGTTTCTCCATGATTTTTTTTAGGAAAAGGCAATGATGTTGCCATTATTTTGAGCTCTTTCCCATTTTCCTTCTTCATTAGGATTAGAAATTTCTCAAATAGGTTGAACTTTGATGTTTCCTTGCTTTTTTTAGTAGATTTAGGAGAGAATGTAGTGATATTTCTTATTCAATTCGCTCCTTTGACCCTTAGATCCTCATTAGGGTTCACTAATGTTGTCCCCGAAGTAACAAGTAGAGTTACTGGGGTCACTAACGCTCCCTTAGGCTTGCAAAGAAGCTTTATAAAGCAGGTTTTCAGTGTATAGGCAATGTTAGCTTGGAAACAAGGCTTGTGAACTTGGTCATTGCTTTAGCCATCATGTCTTTCCCCTCTGAGCTGATAAGGAGGTCATTTTGTTGTATAACAAATGCCCCCTAAAGTGTGAGATAAGAGGCTGTGACGATGGCTAAAATACTCTACTTAACTATTATGTTTCTTCTTTGACAAAAGGAAAGAGAGGATCGAAGCTTTGGGCAGTACGGGAAACCTGATACAACACATATATATATAAAACAACTAAAATCATGTCCTGAGTTGGGCATTCCCACACTCAGTAGCTATGTTAGAGTGATTTTCTCATAAAAGAGATATGACGATGCTGGTTTCCAATAATCACAATGCAGAATTGATGTCATAATAGGATAATTCTAATGAGCTATCTCCAAAAAACAATATATGCAACTTGGGAGAGGAAACAAGGGTGAGTGATGCAAGCCTCTATCCAAGGTCTTGATTTCTGCTTCACCGAACAACATAGATCGATGCATGTGAATATTTGTGTTGATGTCGAACATGCATGAAATCGTTTGATTACCAGTCAATAATGGAGACCATTAACAGATGCGCAAAAGGCCACCATTAATGGTGATGGTCTCCAAGATGCACAGTACAATCTAGCGATTGTGAAAAATGTTTTTGTTGTCGAACACTCGTAGAATCGCTTAACCAGGAGCCAATAATGAGAACTCTTGATTAAATAAAAGGTGGTCTGCCACTAATGTCTACAAGTACCAAGGCACTGAATGTGTTTCTGGGTTGTCTTCCTAGATAGAGTGTTGAAGTCGATAGGAAGAGACTAGTCGAAAGGTAGGCAATAATGTGTCCTACATCAATTGACACAAAACGGGACAATAATGATTTGTTTTTTGAGGAGTCTTTGAGCATTGGGTCAAAACGACAGAGGGTGTGATGAAAGGATATGCTTCATGGGTTGATGGAGGAAACAAAAGGTTAGCCATTGAACAATAGAAGGCACGACAATGGTTTTAACCATGCAGCAGTAGACTCATGAACACCAAAGAGTGTTAGGATATAGAGATGTAAGAACATTGGGGTATTTAGGCTAAACTCATAGGATGGTAAGATTCATATTGAGAGGCCATCACAAGGAAGGTTTATTGGAGGGAGTGCCATGTTCAAGGGAACAACTGCTGCCAAACCATGCTTTCAAACATTGAACATAGTTGTATTGTCTACTTTCCTTGTCTGATTAGTTTAGTGAGTCCAAATGGGTAAACTCATCGATCTTTTCATATTTTGAGAGTCTGAAAAGGACTACAAAAAGAGTGACTCTATGCCCTATCTGATTAGTTTAATGAGTCTAGATAGGCAAACTCGTCGATCTTTTCATGTTTTAAGAGTCTGAAAATGATCGGAAAAATAATGACTCTACACCTCGTTTGTGTATTTAATGAGTCTAGATGAGACAAATCGGTGGTATTTTCATATTTAGAGAGTCTGAAAAGATCGTAAAGAATAACTCCAGGGTGGTCCCTTTGTCATAGTTTTAAACTGAGTGCGACAAAAGTTTAATAGTATACCCGGATCAACTACTTTTCCATGAGTTAATTTACTGAGTTCGAATAAAGAGAAACATATTCTTAATAGATTTTGACCTCATTTTGTTATGAGTATGAGGAGACGGACTAAACTCGATATTCATTATGAATTTTTAATGAGTCATGTGATGACAAACTCAATACCTTCATCAAATTTTAATGAGTCAAATGAAGTAAACTCAACGTATCTTTTTCAGTTTAGTGAGCAAGGAAAAAGAGGTAAAAGAACTGATCATTCCTTCTTTGAGGATTTAATGAGCCAGAAGAAGGGAAAAGCTCGGGGATTTTTTGATTTAAGAGTGAGAAATGGTCCCAAAAAAGCAAGTTCTCTTGTTGTTGCCATAGATTTTTAACGAGCCCAGTGGCAAAAACTCAGGATTTTTCAGTTTAACAAGCGAGAAAAGTACCTAAAAAAATGCTCGAGTCCTCTTCATAAGGGTTTTAATGAGCCTGAAGAAAAACTTGGGATATTTTCAGTTTTATGAGCGAGAAAAAAAATGCTTAAAAGGAATGTTTTAATGATATTTATCAGTTTAATGAGCTAGAAAAAGAGCGAAAAAGAGTTGCTCGGACCCTCGTCGTGCGTGTTAAATAAGCCCAACAATGAAAAACTGAAAGATTTTTTAGTTTTAGAGTGAGAAAACATCCCATAAAAGAAAGCACTAATTTAGAATTGCATTTAGTGATTACTACCATTCATTCTTGAAAGTACTTTCATGGAAAAGCAAAAAAAAGCATAGAAATGCAACAATTCCCATCCATATGGGGTCATGCATGATAAAAAATATGAGGAATGGACTAATTCTTCTTTAATGATTTCAATAAATCATGTCTCCAAAAATAAATATAATAAAGTTCTTTGAGCTTTCACATTCACCATTTTCACTATTTGAGAACTGCGAGAGCATTTTGGAGCCAAAGAGGAGGAAATTTTCCACAAATGATTGCGGGAGATCCAGGCAACAATTTGATGTGTCGTTAGTCCTAGGTAGATGCCAAAACATTGCTATATTCTTTTCTTAACCTTCCTTATTAGTTTATGGGGTGGATTCTTGCAGATGTGGGGAGCCCTAAAGCAGTATTTGTGCACAAATGCCCTCTAGCGTGCCTGCAGGGAGAATTAAATTCCCTTTACGACCTGCTGGAGGGCGTTAATCCTCCCTTGTACCATTGGGGGGAGAGTTAAAGCTTGAGGGCACAATTTTAAACCCCATGCAGTGATTCCTAAAGCTTTGTTGCCCCATTTTGACTGATTTTGGGGTTGTTTTGCACATGTTTTAGGCCATAATGACTAGCCTATGGAGAGAATGGGCCCATGACAGCCAGGAATTGTTGATGCAAAATGATCCAGCATGCATATTTTCATTGCATCCAAGTTCTCTGAAGTATGCAAAGTTGGAGCTAACGAAAGGGTAGGAGGATTTGTTGAGATGTATTATCCAGCACTGGGATGAACATGAGCAGGTGTTCAGGATTGTGGATCATGAGCTAGCCATTAACCGTGATGACATTTACTTTTTGACTGGTTTGTCGTGCTAAGGAGCACAAGCAAACTTGATCGGGGGTTTGTTGTGCCGAGGAGCACAAGCAAATTTGACTGGGGGTAGGCCTGATCCTTGATCAACCCTAGAGATGGTTCAATCCTACTGCATCCCTGAGAGTGGACTTGTCAGCAATAGAGTCCCCATAGAGAGGATTAGGTCGAGGTCTATGAGGGTCATTTTATGGTTGATTATGCATTTGGCAAGGTCAAAGAGTCCCCATGTTGCAACAAAGGCCTAATTGTTGCTTGCAGTTGACTGTGTCTAGCCTCAGATGTTCAACTGGTGTGGAGAGTGCTTCTCCAGTTGAAGGTAGAGTTGACCACATGCAAGACTCGAACCCAACATAGTTTTGGGTATGGCACACTTATTGTCTCATTCGTTCTTGAGAGGGTACCTGTTATGCACCCAAGGATGAGCATAGGTACCTTTGATCGAAGGGAGCTGAGACAGGGGTGATGGTCACCATTTGACACTTCTTCAAGTGGTGTCACGGCCATATTGTGATGACTGACGACTATTCCTATGAGGACATGGACTTCACTGATGACCTTGACTTGATGCTACCTCCTGGGACCAACTGGGGTCCTCAAGGTGAGAATGATTTTTTAGAGTAATTAAAGTATTTTTGAGCTTTTGAATATTTATGTTATGTTTGTTTTGTTTTTATGGGTGAACAAGTACTGGCATGAAGCTTTTTTCTTAACACAGATGTGGCGCCATTACGACCTACAGGCGAACCCTGCCACATGAGGCGGGGAGGCCAACTACCTGCTAGAGGGGGTGATGCTAATAGCCTTAACGAGGTTTTGAGGAACCTAGAGGGCTTGAACATGGGTGTGAACCCCCTTCCTATGAGGGAGATCCCCGCTCATATGCAGGGGAACATAGTCGGTGTGCCTGAGCAGTTTTTGGTTCCTCTTCGGAGGATAGCTAGAACAATTTTAGAATTTCAGGAGCAGTAGGCTCTATTTAGCAGGTGTTTTGGCATAGCCAATGGGTGTTTATAGCTAGGCTTAGTGGCCATTTTGTGCTTAAAACATCCAAGTTTTGGAATATTTTGATGTAAGAGACTATATTCTATCTATATATATCTATAGACATTTTGGTATTATGATGTAAATTTTTTTAAGTGTTTTTCGTAAATTTTCAACTCTGTAAATGTTTACTTTTCATACATGTATCTATAGTGAATGAGACAGATTCCAATCTAAAACATAGGTTTCCAATGAATCAGCATCTGTATTAAATTCTCTAGGAATGTGCTCATATGTGATAACTTCAAATTGATGTTCCAAGAGTTGTACCCTTAAATAATGACGTAACAAGGTTGGATTACGAATGTGATAATGATTTGTCAATTGCATAACAACAAGTTGAGAGTCTAACCTACCCACCAAATTGGAGATGTCTCTCAATGACGCTTCCGTGAGAAGTGAAATTATAGACATGTACTCAACAATATTGTTGGTGGTGGTACCAAGAAAGACTCCCCCAAAAAAAAATAGTTCCAACTCAAGTGTGTAAATGACCCAAGCAGCTGATGCAATGTGCCGTGTGTGATGACTGGCACCATCTACATATCCTGTGTATGCTAAGGGTAATGAAGGCATCTACATTATGATAAATATGTATGAGACAAATACTTCAATAAATACCAAAATAATCCAATCACATAAAAAATAAGCAAAACCTAAAAATACATAAAATTACAAAGCACATGCCTAATGCAATACTAGGCATAATACTCCCTCAAATAGAGCCCATTTCGGGGCTCAGTGAGCGAGACTCCTTCCCAGTCCTGAAGTTCATATTCCCCTTTTGAAAGCGATTTTTTGATGATATACGGATCATGCCATAAGGGTTGAAGCATTCCTTCCCCCAAGAGGTCATGTTTTTTATCGTAGAGAAAAAAAAGATCTCCCTCTTGGTAAGAACGAGGCTTGACCTTCTTATCATACTGAGATTTTAGCCATCGCTTGTGGGCCTCGAGTGCCAATTCGACATCTCAACGGGTTTCATCCAGTTGATTTAGGTATAGCAAGCGCTCTTCTTTGGCAGTAGTGTTAGGCAAGTGTTCAATGATGATTTGTAAGGAAGGAATCTGACACTCAATTGGTAAAATTGCTTCCAGGTCATAAGCTAGTTGAAAAGGTGTGAAGCCCGTAGCAGTTTTAACTAAAGTTTGGTATGCCCATAGTGCCAAATATAGCATCTGATGCCAGTGAGTTTTATGATTCCCTACTAACCTACGGATCATGGTTTTTAAGTCACAATTGATAGCCTCTACTTGACCATTAGCTTGGGGCTGGTAGGAGGATGATTGATCTTGGTGAAAACCTAGTAGCGATGTTAAGTCAGACATCATGTGATTCTGAAAATGAGACCCATGGTCTATAATGATTGTGCAGGGTACACAGAAGCAAAAGATGACCCGATTAAACAGGAATAGCACCATGATTTCCCCATCGGCCCGGAAGGTGGGAAGGGCTTCGGCCCATTTCGTGAAATAGTCCATAGCTACAATAATATAGTTGTGTCTAGGAGAGAAAACAGGATTGCAAGTTACAAATTCTATCCCCCATTTGGCAAAGGGGCTGATGAAGATGACCGGGTACAGTAGGGCTAGAGGAGCACACATTTTCTTTGTAAACACTTGACAAGGATGGCACTGCCAGATTGCATTGACACAATCTTTGAACAAGGTTGGCCAGTAGTAACTTGCGCGCCAAATTTTCTGTGTAGTAGATATGCCAGAAAGATGACCGCTACATTCCCCAGCATGGAAGTCATTTAAAATGTGTTCTGCCTCTTCATGAGTAAGGCAACTTTGAAGAACTGTATTTACACCATGAGGATATAATGTATCATTAAGCACTAGAAAGTGTTGCGCTTGGTGGCAGATGCAATGATGGTCACTTGACGATAGATCGGGGCAGAACCGTTGCACTTGGAGGTAGACAATAATGTCACCATACCAAGTGTCAGTAGTGTCGATAAGATATACAGCTTCATTCAAAAGAGGATCGTGGGCTATCTCGTTAGGATCAACAATGGGAAGATCCGACAAAAGTTTAGAAAAGACTAAGGAATTTTTTACCTTGGTAGCAGTGAAAACCAAATCAAATTGTTGGAGGATCACGATCCATTTTGAATATTTCCCTCCAATTACTTGATGAGACAAAATGTGTCTCATGTGATTCTCTAAGGCAACGATAGTAGTCGGTTGCAGTAGTATGTAGTGTCGAAAGTGGTTGATAGCAAAGATGACTACCAATGACAACTTTTCCACATGTGAATATATGAGTTCGGGTCTAGCCAGGCCTTTCCATAGATAATATATCACATGTTCACTCCGTTCATCATGAGTTTGAACCAAGACCATTCCAAGAGAGGATGGCGAGGCTGCCAGGTTTAGAAGAAATTCATGACCATAATTGGGAGCGCTAAGGAGTGGGGCTGATATAAGAACCTTTTTCAAGGCATCAAATGATCGTTGAGCTTAATCATCCCACAGATACAACACTCCCTTCTTAAGTAGGTGCATAAAGCCTTCTGTAAACTCAACATAGTTTACGATGAACCATTGTAAAAAGTTTGCTTTCCCTTGCAAACGTTGGAGTTGCAGAATGGATTATGGTTTAGGAAATTGAGTAATTGCCTTTACCTTGTTTGGATTAACCCTAATCCCATACTTGGAGACAATGAATTCAGGTAAGCGTCCAGACTCGACAAAGAAAGCGCATTTATGCGGGTTCAGACGTATGTTATAAAACCGACACCTAAGAACAATGGCTCTTAAATGATTTAGGTGTTGCGTTCACTGCTTGGAATGGGATGGAAGTTCATCCAAGTAAGCTTGAATGATATGCCTGATATCGTGAAATGCGTAGTCCATGGCTCTTTGAAATGTTGCTCCAGAATTCTTAAAACCGAATGGGAGTTTTTGATGGGAAACTATTCCCCATGGGAAAACAAAGGCAGTTTTGTGCTGGTCTTTGGGTTTTATAGCAATCTGGTTGTAACTTGAGAATCCATCCATGAATGAGAATGATTCACAACCGGCGCAATTTTCGATGATCTGGTCGATAAACAGTGTCGAATAATTATCCTTGGGAGGCGTGGAGTTCAAGTCTCAATAGTCAACACATACGTGGATGTTTCCTTGTTTCTTATCAATAGGAACCAGATTAGAAACCCATTCTGTTAAGGGAAGATGATAGATGAAACCATCATGTAACAACTTTTCTTCCTCGGTTTTGATGGCTGCAGTTTTTCGAGGGTGGACCAGTTGAAGCCTTTAGCAGATAGGTTTAGCATTGTCGTATATCTTGATCTCATGCTCCACAATAGATAGATGTATGCTGGGAATTTCCTTGTAAGACCAAGAAAATACATCGCAAAATTCCTTAAAAAGGCAGGTGAAGCTTGCAATTTCCTTAGGGTTTCAATCTGCTCCAATCTGGATGTTTTCAATGATGCATGTCCTGACAAAAATATCGATGAGGAATGTCTTTGAAATATTGTCCATGTTTCCTTCCACGTCCAAAGTTTGGATAGTAATATATGGTGAGGAAATGATTTCAGGTGTGTGAGGTGACAGGATTTGAAGAGGCATCATGTCCGAATCATATATCGAAATGCAATGGTGCGAGTCCCCCCAAGGTCGCCCTTCTAAACTCATGATTTCTCTAATAGCTTTGTACGTAGGTAGGAATTGACTAAGTGGATCGAAAGAAGGAGAAATTATGGGAGGGGTAGTGGTACCATTGGCCATAACCAAAGTCATCAGAGATTCATATGCATATTGAATGGCTTGGTAGGCCAATTCAGTTGGTGACAACAACATTTGTTCTCTGTGGGTGTCAATGTCTGAAGGGGCCAGTAGGATCCAAGGATCGGTTGATTAATGAGGAATGGATGAAACCATATTGACTATCTGTGGAACCACAGGTAGCTGAAGAGGGTAACAACCTATTATGGAAGAGGCCTTCAGTAGACTTATACTGATACTGACGTAAGAGTCAGGTACACCACCCACTAAGGGTACAGAGCCGCTTGGTAACGGGGAATAATCAGGGGTGGAAAAGGACAACTGGTCCACTATGACTACCTTTCCATCCAAAGGAAATGGGATGATGTGAAAGACAGTAGACACAATGGCCATCATGGCATAAGTCCAACTGCGACCTAGCAAGAGATTATAGTTGAGCTTTTTATCTATGACTTCGATGTCCACCATTACCGTTTTCCCATACAAGGTGATGGGGTAGCTAGACAGGTAACCTTTTGGGATGAAAGTGTGGCCGTCAAAAGTTTTAAGGGAGTTTGACAGCAGGGATAGGGTTGGAGAACCCAAAGCGAGCCAACGTGAAGCTGACATTATGCAGGTAGAAGCACCTTCGTCGATGACAATTTTATGTATACCTTTACCTTTTGAAAAGATTTTCACCTGAAATGCAAGCTAGTGAGAAAGGGGAGGTTTACACTTTTCCATGGCAACATGTTTCAAATGAAAGATTTCCTTTGTTCTAGACATGTTTGTAATACTTTGAGTGCCAACATAGCTGACAAAGCTTGTGCCAAGTCTTCTACAATGTTGTAATTTTTGGCGGCGCGTGCAGATGTATTGTGTGTTGTGTGTCAAAGTGCCCCTTTAGGGGGTGAATCACAAGGTCAGCAACCAGCCTTTCGATATGAAGATCGTTAGATGGCGGTGGGTTCTAACTTGAGGAGGATTCCTCTGCATTAGTGACAGGAGATCCATAAGATTTGGCTCTGGTCTGTAGATCTACCATTTCAAAGGTGTTAACAGTAGAGGGTCCTTCACCAACTGAAGGATGATGTGAACCACCATCTCCCCCTTGCGGGGGTTGGGGTTGGTTTGCAATAAGGTGTTGCTGCTGCTGAGTTGGGAAAGGATTATTCAGGATAGTAGGGGTCCTACCAATATCCTTTTTAGCAATGAAATATATGCATTCCTAAAGACACGGGCAGTGATAGGTCATGTGGTCTTTGGCATAGATTTTGTAAGGGAATTTAGCAGGTTTATCCTTTCCATCGTAGGGGGCACAACAACCTTCTACTTTGGGTTTTGGTTCTTTGTTGAATTCTCTTTAGAAGGAGCGATATTTTTCTTATTCTTCTTGTTCTTACCACCGGGTTTTTGAGTAGACTCAATAGAGTTGATCACGGTGGTAGGAAGAGCAGTAAATTTGGTAGAGGGGTCCACTGATATCTAGGCAATGTGACCACTAAGTTGTTTTACAGCAGCCCTGGAGGTTGCGCCGATAATCCCATCGGCGTGCACTCCATGTTGTTGAGTAGTGAGAGTAATGGAGTTGCGAGGGGAATTAGGAATTACATCGTATAGAGTGTCCAACTGCAAATATATCAGATCTAAGTGCTAAGCACGACGTATGGATTGGTCTTCTATGACCGCACCACCTAAAGTGACATCCTTAGTGATTTGGGGGAGTAGAGACTTGCAAAACCAATTCACTAAGAGATATTTTGGGAGGGAGCTTTGACTAACTTCTGCCTACATCTCCATTCATGTATATGGTCTGAGATGTGGGTGGAGGTATCCTGACATAATGAAGTGAAGAGTCTCATCCCAGTTTCATAACGGATGGGTAGTTGGAAGTGCTTTAAGAATTCCATCGCTAGAGCATCAAAGGTATTGACTGATGCACGTGGTAACTCGATGTACCACTTGGTTGCGTTGCCCGAAAGGGTGCAGAGAAAAAGACTTAACCAGGTACTATCATCCACCATGGAGTTAGAAAAACACCAAAGATGATAGGTGGTGATATGTGTACCCAGATCCTCCCCTTGTTTCCCTTCGAACTTAGGGATGTTTTTTGGTATTTTATGTGGGATTGGCGACCAGAGTAAGTTATGATAGATGGGGTAATTTGTAAGTTTGTACAAGTCGGGGATATTAAGTGTTGCGAAAAAAGGCAGAGTGTGTGATGCCCCCGAATCAGACCAAGGTAATGAAATATGACTTGAGGATCCTTGCGTTCCTCCCATCATGTGATTCCCAATATTATACATAGGTTGCGTGGTATAGTAGGTGCCTTGGGGTATGGTATTGTAATGTGGATTTCCATAGGGATTGTTAGGCTGGGGTATAGAGTTTCCCCTAGGATAAGCAGTTCCCCCTTGACTCATTTGAGGTTGGGAGTAGGGTGCCCCCATGGATTGATTGGGACCTCCTTGATGAATCCCGCTCACTGTAGAACTAACCATAAGTCCTTGACTAGCATAAGGAGTGTTCATGTCAATCAGTGATTGACCATATATGCCTGAAAATGGAGGGGGAACTGTTACGTTCCTGACTGGTATATGCATATTGGGAGTGTCCCCAGATTCAAGAATCTGGGGGTTAGAAATTTTCAATGGATGCCAACCATATTGTTGGTTGAAGGGACCCCCGCTAACTGTGCTATATTGAGTGTTGTATATAGCACTCGTCGAAGGTATAGAGTTTGACACTAAAGTGGCAGAACCTAAAATAGAATGGGTTCCACTCCTGGAGGGTGTCATGTTAGGGGTTGAATTTGGGACAAATGGGATAGCAGGGTTCACCATCAAAGATGTGGTATTGACTGTCGACTAGGGAAGTGGTGGGGGACCAAAAGTGTCCAAAAAGTCCAAAGACCCATTAGTCATCAATGGGATGGGTAGAAGTGTTCCAACTAAAGATAAAGGAGGTACAGATGCAATGGGAACCAAGAGTGGGCCCAACGGATTTGTGATTGGAGGATTGTATGGAGGAATAAATCCCATAGTAAAGAAATCATCTGGTAAGCCTAAACATCGAATGTCCAAACTGATTCTATGTGAGATCTCGAAGACTGATTTCCCGAAGATGGGGAATCTAGTTCACTGGAGCTCGAAAAATCCTCCACAATGAGTCAGGGAATTCCTAACAATTGTCTATATTGACGACAAGGGCCAGATCTAGCCACGGTGGCCGATAATTTTTATCAATAAATTTTTATAATGATGTTTATTAAAGTCTTAATGATAACACTCTGGCACCTAAAAAATAAAAAATACAGTAAGTGAATCACTTAGCAAGCATAGGGAAATGAATCTGTCTAATAAGCACCGATCGCTGGAGATGAAACCCAGTATCACAATGAATAATAGAGAGAGCTGGCCAAATGTACAGCTACAGTTACTATAGAGCTTTGCCCAAACCATAGATTGAGGGGGCAAGTACTCTCGTGAAGACGAGCACCCTCCCAAAAACTTAAGACAGAGTAGGTCTGTATGTGTTAGGTATCAGGTCAGCCTACCCTAGTCACCTTGTGTTAGTCCCTAAAAGTATGGCCACTAAGGGTACCTCAGGTCATAGACACTACCAGGGGGACACAGTTGCAGATAGTATGTTGTGGGGGTAGGATACTTAAGTCCTCGACTCAGTTTTGATATCCCCGAAGGGATCCCTGATACATAGAATACCCAAAGGAGATGCAAGAGAAGGCATGCTATCTTCACTTACAGTCTAATGTTGTCTCGTATTTAGCTCCCTTTTACTGGAGTGGTCCTGGTTGTATGAGTGCAGAAGGATTTCTCTCTTTTAATGACACTAGTTTAGGTCTATGATCTTGGGCAGTTTACTTAGACTGCCTATCCCAAGAGCCTAGCCTAAACTAATGAATGTTTTCTCTAGAAAGAGTTACTGATTGATTTTAGGTATATTTTAAGTGTACCTTGTTAGAGTATTCAGTAGGGGTGTTGACGTATGATATTTGGTGGGAGTCTGGCTCAAATCATGCAAAATACAATGCTTTTAAACTTTCAATTTCGATGAATAAGTTGTTTTTTACAAAGGGAGAGTCTTTCATACATAAATATTCATTCCATGCATGTTATTCATTAAAACACTAGCATAACCGACATAAATTTTCAATGCTCTCTAAGAACTAATGAAACCAAATAATGAAGAACTTCGCAAGCTAAGGAGAAAAACTAATAAAAAATTTTGATTTTTTCTTTTATGAAAATAAAAACTTTTAAGAAGAAAAGTTATTTTCTTAAAAAAAAATTCTTTCGGGACACAGATCTTGGAAACAAAACACAGCTACAGATCCCTTATCAGTCTAGAAGCAATTTTCCCAACCCTTTGAGGTCATAGACACAACTTTATATAAAAAATTTGGTCACTAACGCTTTGTGCTAGAGGCCACAGAGAGTTATTGGAGGCACTAACGCTTTGTTTATGTAGCCACAGAGTTTTATAAAGCTTTGTTTACACTTCTAACCTACGTTAGTGATGGAAAAAACTTCAAAAAAGGGTCGTGGGGATCAGATCTAGGGCTGACCAATGAAAGAAGAGTGCTGCAAGGTCCTGATGGGTCGGAAAAAGAATGAAGAAGTACAGGAAAGTTTGGACGGAGGAGGAAACTAGGAACTTTCTCGGTATACTGGGAACTAAATTGTAGTCCCCAGTGGAGTCACCAATTCTGCTATAGGTTTAAATGCACAGTGTATGGAGAATGAAGAAATCCTCAAGGGTATTCTTGGGACCCTTGGTAGACTGTAACATTATCTGCAGTTGTCACAAAGCTACATGCATGGCCATAATCAATAACTAACTATCAAAGAAAAACAGATTCATTACCTCAAGTCTCTGTGTGGATTTGCTGGAGAGCACAATGCAGCTAGGTGGAAGTCCCCTACAATGGCTCCAGATCAAGTCTTGCACATAGAAGTGACAAATGTAATCACAACATAAACCCTTGACAATTAATGCATGAATATACAAAAGACATCTAGTTTCACATAACTAATCTACTCGTGTTAAAAGACATTGGATAAACATATAAATGAACTATAGTACCAACATCACGGAGTAGACAATACAACTACAGTTCTATATTAATGTCGAAAGAGTGATTACAACCATCGGTTGCATTAGCCTTCCCTTACTCCTCCAGCTCCTCTCTTTCTCTCCCCCTTCTTACCAACTTCTTATGCTTAGGTCTGAGACTCTGCTCGACAATCAAGTAAGATATCCTTTCAAATGATTTGACCTCTATCAAAATATCCCTAACTCTACTTATGTACCATTCGAGGTTAAGGTTGCCAAGTTTCTCCATGAGCTTCCTTCGATAAAAGCAAATATGTTGCCATTATTTTGAGCTCTTTCCCATTTGCCACCTTCATTATGATTAGAAATCCCTCAAATAGGTCGAACTTTGATGTTTCCTTGCTTTTCTGAGTAGATTTAGGAGAGACTATAGGGATATTTCTTAGTCAATTCGCTCCTTTTACCCTTAGATCCTCATTAGGGTTCACTAACGTTGTCCTCGAAGTAATAAGTAGAATTATTGGGGTTACTAATGCTCCCTTAGGCTTGCAGAGAAGCTTTATAAAGAAGGTTTCCAGTGTATAGGCAATGTTAGCTTGGAAACAAGGCTTGTGAACTTGGTCATTGCTTCAGCCATCACGTCTTTCCCCTCTGAGCTAATGAGGAGGTCATTTTTTTGTATAACACATTTCCCATGCCACTCCCACAATAATATTGTTCTTCCTTTCATCCACCCCATTATGTTGTGGGTTATGAGATGCTATCAACTCTCATTGAATGCCTGTTGATGCACAGAATTTCTTCAAGTCATTTTACACATACTCTCCATCGTTATCACTCCTGCAAGATTTAACTTTCCTTCCAGTATCTTTCTCAACAAGTTCTTTAAATTCACAAAACTTAGAAAAAGATTGATCTTTTTCCTGCATGAAGAATATCCAACTCTTATAAGAAAAATAAACACTAAATATCGCATAATACTTGTGCTTGGTCATGGATGATGTCGAGAATGGTCCACACACATCTGAGTGAACTCGATTGAGGATCACTTGTGCTCGATTGTCTTTGTCATGAAAGGAAGCTTTGGTTTAATTCTTGAATGCACACCCTTTGCATGTGTCTACCTTCTCCAGTGTACTTTTGGGAAGATCGGTAGAAATTTATTATATGATATTGAAAGTGCCATGGTGCAAGTGACCTAACCTCTTGTGCCACAACTTACTGATATATCGCCTTTGCACCTTCTCTGCTTCATTGCTGAAGGCAACATAATATTCTACCTCCAACTTGTATAGGTTCTTCACTTGAACCCCTATCCTCTTCACCTGTCTTGTGGCTATGCGATGAAGGAATGCCTTTCTCTTACTAAATATCACATCATAGCCTATATCCTCCAACATGGCAACATAAACCAAGTTCTTCTTTAAACCAGGAACATACCTAAGATCTCGCAAAGTGAGGGGAGAACCAGTCTCCCTCTGACTGGTAACTATACCAATGCTAGTTGTGCTATACCTCCCATCATCACCCATCTCGATATTCATCTGGATATCGTACTCTTCCAAGTTATTGAAGAGATCTTTGTTATCAATCATCTGGAAAGAAGCTCCAATGTCTAGGTACCACACACTACCCATCATCGATGACACCATACAAATAATGAGGTTAAAATCCTGTTCAAACTTTGAAGCAAGAGCCTCACCTTCCACTCCTCCTGAGGGCTTCTTACCAGCCTTCTTATGCGGACAATTTTTGGAAAACTTTCCTAGCTCGTGATAGTGAAAACACTTGATTTTCAACATGTCCTTCTTCTGGCTGCCCTGGTAAGAAATCTGATTTGGAATGGGATGACTTCCTCTTCCCTTCCCTTTCCTTACTCACTAAGGCACAATTATCCTCGTAATCATGTTTTGATGATGATCCATATTTGGTGTTCTGTCGAATCTCTTCCTGTACCAAGTTGGACCACAATCGTTCCCACTCTAGTAGCTTCTCCCTCCCATTAGCTAAGTCTTGGTAACTGTGCTAGCTCTTGGGAATTCCTAAAAGTGTTAGGCTCACCATATCACCTTCGGCAATAGTAATACTGACACTTCCAAGATCATCTCGACATTTGGTGAATATGGTAAAGTACTTCGGAATAGAGTCACCCTTCTCCATATTGATCTTTCTAAGTTTGTCATTCAATGTCAGCTTCTTTTGGTCACTACTATTTTGAAATAGGTTTGTCAATGCCTTCCACATTGCAAATGGAGTTTCCTTACTATGGAGATTCAAGACAATATCATCTCAAACTCCTTCTACAATAATCCTTCTCACTTTTTCCACACACTTTCTCCATTCAACCAGATCTTTAGCATCAGATGTTGGAGGTTTCAAAATATCATCATCTATGAATTCCTTCAGCCTATTGTTTTCCAGTACTGCATCCATCCTTTCCTTCCAAGCTATGTAATTCGATCTACCTTCTAGGGCATACTAAAGTCACAAATCATAGAATGACATATTGTTGACTCCAAAGCATGAACCTGCAAATTCAATTTCACCTGCACAACAAACTTGAATTATCCTCTTCTATAATGTCTTGATCTCTGATACCATGTAGATTTTTACTTGTAGATTTGACAACGTATATGATATGTTAAAACATAAGACATGAATTGATCCAAGTGGATATTGGTGGCCACCCTCCTATTCCACTTGGACCTTAAACATTTTCTCTTTCAGTTTTTCAATTTCCTTAATTATAGCACAATTTAATATTTTTGGTAGTTTTTCGAGTCCTGAACTTCTAGAGCTATTTTGAGGCACTAAAAAATGTTGTTGTGAATTGAATCCCCCCACAGGATGTTTTGTGGCTCAAAGCCCAAGTTTTGGTCAAATGTATTGTAAGACACCGCGAATTGCGGGCGCAAAGCGCAAAGTATAGGTTGAGTCATAGGGTTGTCCGCCCTAAGTTTTGTATTGTATTGTAATATCATGTCGGTCTACCCATGGTCCGCAGACCATGGGATTGTATAAATAGAGAGAGGCTCTAAGTTGTAAAGAGGATTAGAGATAAGATGAAAAACAAGAAGCGAATGGTTCAAGCATAGAGTAAGAGTCTGAGTACATTGGGTCGTAGTAGCAGGAAGAGGCTCTGCAGCTGAGTGCGCAGAGGCCGAGTAGAGTTTGCAGCTGAGTGCATGGACCCCTGCAGCTGAGTGCATGGACCCCTACAGTTGAGTGCGCAGGGCGGTGTCTAGTCTGTAAACCTTGAAGAAAGAATAATAAAGAGAAGTTGATTCCAATTACTGTGTATCTTCTTTTGTATTACTTTCTATGCAATTATATTGTTTTGTGTATCGCGTGTAATTATATGAATGTTGAACATACTGTTAATTATCACTAAAGATCTACCCAGATAAGCTAAGTAATAAGATAATATCGGGTTAATAAGGAACTTGGGTAATAACATGGATCATGCCTCGAATAGGGTTGTGTGAAGGCAACATCATGAGCTCTGAAGTACTGATAGGTGCGCAAGGTGCGCACAGGGTCAAACCACGGACCATCGAACCTCATCAAACATCTCTAGGGTGTAGAAACCTAGTTCTATCACCCTCCCATACTACTTCGGGTGAGACCTCAGTCTATACTCCATGGACTATTGCCAAAACGGCCAGTAGTACCGGGATTTGTTTGGATAAATCACCTCAGAACCTGGGTCAGGCCCCACCAAGCCAACAAATGGTTCCGTTGCTGGGATCGGGAGCTACATAAGGGATGTCTGATGTTGTGTCAATGGAATCCGACAAAGAAAAAAATTCAAAAGTGGTTGGACATAAAAATTCACGAGTTCGCAGCACTGGAAAATAAGAATCCGCGAATGTCTAAGGAACAGTGGTTGGAGCACTACTTATATATGGAAATCCACAAATTTTTCTTTGCATCCTTTCCTTATGATCTGTATGAGTGGATCGCAAAGTTAGCAGATAGTCATAGAAGGTGTAGGCTCAACAAATCGATTGTGTGGACTCCGGAATTAGTATGCAGACTAGAAGCATCAGAGGATAAGATCGTGCACATTGTGGATCATTGGCTCAATCGGATTATAGCAGGGTTCATCACTGAGTTCGCGGTGGACACATTGGTCAGCTACAATGAGGTGGAATGACGCTTCCTTAAAGGCCTATGAGGTAAGTATATTAAATCATTGAAGACATGGATTAAGATGTTACTGTGTGAAAAGCGGATTATGCGAATAAATTGATGTTTGGGACTATGCGAAGTGGGAAGGTCTACAGAAATGAAGGTAGAGAAGAAGTAGAAAGTAGTCCTTTGATTTCACCATCATGGGAAAGTGAGGAGGAGCTCGTGAAAGTATCCCCGAGAAGCACAATTACTCTGATAAGGCAACGGATTTAGCGCATTCCACCCCCACCTACACCACCACCAGTTTTACCATCATCACCTCCATCTCTCTCCACACCTCCTCCACCACCCACCCCACTCAATAGGACGAGCGTAGTAAAATTACCGGTATTCAAAGGAGTAGGGAACGAAGACCCGGATCAATTTTGGTTTGTGGTAAAGGAAGTAAGGGAAGCACATGGGATCGCAGATGACAACATTAAGAAGGCAACACTAGTAAGCGTGTTGCAAGACCACACGTTGACATGGTACATTAAGTACTCTAATGACAACCCAAATGCAGGGATTGCAGAAATCCAAGTTGCACTAAACATGGAGTTTAGCAGGCCAAAATCAGAGAGACAGTCGATTATTGGGTTTAAGGAGATCGTGATGCTTCTAGGCGAGACTCCCTTGGAATTGGATCAAAGGCTAAAGGGGATGATTCGTGAAGCCAATATGACCTTGATAGATGTGTAGCACCATGCATGGTTCATAGCGTCCCTAACGCCACACCTAAGAACGACACTCTCACAGCAAAAGTTATCCACCTAGGTCGAAGCATTGGAGATTGCAATGAGACTGCATGAGACCCCTATAGAAGATCCTGGTTTGGGACTTCAACAAATCCACGTGCATCTGAAAAATTTATGCCTGGAAATGCAGAGCTTAAAATAGGATAGGACGACTCACCCAGAGGTGTACGAGGGAGTATGGTGCATCAAATGTAAGGGACAGGGACATGATAAAGATCACTGTCCCATTTTCGCAAACTATTTGGCAGCAAGAGGGCCGATGGCATTGAGATAAGAGGCATTAGCAGGGCCTAGCGCAGTGCCTGCATTGTGGTGTATGATCTATCAGATAGGAGGAAAACATGCTATGGACAATTGTCATCTACTGCAGAAGTACACGCAGACGTTCCAACAATTGTTTTGTAATTTCTCTAGGTCGGTAGGTCATGATGAGCGCACATGCAAAAGCTATGAACTAATGATGGACCGAACCCCTACCTACATGGTACAGGCCAAAACACGAGCCCTTGATCAAAATAAAAGACTAGCGCATGCTGGATTTTACGGCTGCGGATGGCATCAAGGAGGAATGGGACCAGGAAGGGGTTGCAGACAACTAATTTGTTACAATTGTGGAGGGCTAGGGCATTATGCCCGCGATTGTACGAACCCAAAGAGGACATCATGTTTGTCCTGTGCTTAGTTTGATCATGAGGCAAGAAGATTACCCTACATTAATAGTGAGGCTACACGAAAAGGGGGTACTCTAGCCTCCCACAACTCAGAATCTACAAATGATGAGGTCTAAGCCACGTGAAGAGGACCCGAATGTGAACATTGTGCTTTGAAGTGGTATCAAAATAGGGGATGAAAAAGGTAAGCATATTGAAGAAAGTGCATGGGTTCGCAAGGCTCCTACAAAGGAACCTGAATTCGATTTGGAACGCATGAAGGAGACATTTATGGAAGCTAAGAAGAGCTTCACAGAGGCTTCCACTTCAGGTAGTAAGGATCAAATAGACCCAGAGATGGATCCTTCAATGCTCACTACCTTTCTGGAGACATGTATGAAGCTACTGCACTAGAGCAGGGCTGTGAAAGGACTGTAGAAACTTATCACTAGGTGTGCGAGGTCAGGAGAACTGTGCGTGGTCCAGAACTTGGAAAGCATGCGCTGCGCACAAGAAGGGAAATGAGGTTGACTACATAAATCAGAGAATATGAAATGGATCAAGTAATTTTGGATCTAGGATCGAACGTGAATGTACTGCCAAAACAAACATGGGAATGCATGGGCAGGTCCATGTTGTAGTGGTCTCCTATTCAATTACGAATGGCAAAACAACAGAAGATCTTACCCATGGGGAGACTACAAGGAGTAATGATCGATATTGAAGGCGCGAGCGCGTTGGCGGATTTCGAAGTGATAGAAATTGTCAATGATAGCAACCCTTATCCTGGACTACTGGGCATAGACTGGGCCACTGATATAACGGATTCATAAACCTGAAGAAGTGCAAAATGATTTTTGAGAAAAAGTCACGTCGTGTAGTAGTACCGCTAGATCCTACCGAAGGAGCGCGATATACATAAACGGTGCACGATGACGATAGTGATGATGTTCTCGATTGTATCTACAAGATAACCGCGAGAGAACATGATTGGGTGAATCTGGCAACCGATGGTAGGATTTTGTGGGAGCACGACAGCTCCTGCACCTTGGATTCAGACGAGGAAGTAGAGCAATGGTAGAACCGGTTACGTGAGGTAACCACGCTAAATTGCAATATGATTATAAGATCATTATGCTGCGTTGCAACAAAAGTGATGGATTTTCCCAAATATGACGGACTGACATCTGTAGAGGAATTCCTGAACAACTTTGAAAGTGAATTACTAGAACAACAATGGTTCGATGCTCTGAAATGGGCACTGCGCTCTATGCCTGCAAGGTGGTGGGGTACACACCAACAGAGTTTCAGGGATTGGTGTGACTGCAGAAGGATGATGCTTATACGCTTTGGGAAAACCCAACCCCCGATGAGAGACAGGTTTGGGGGGCGAAAAAACTTACGCGCCCACCTTTCTAGATGGATACATACATATGGTACGCAACCCACACATGCGCACCGCTCTCACGATCGCAAATTAGCGAGATCATGTTAGGAAAAGCACGCCAAGGATTATCCATGGAGAAGCATTTGACAAGGTATGCGAAGCACTGAACAAAGTTCACCATGTAAGATGTACTGATTGGGACCTACGCGTACCAACGATTTGATGGGCATATAGGACCCTGTATAACACCTTGACTGTGACAAAAATTCCATGGTTGTGAAATGAAGTAAGGACCGTAATCTTTGAGGAGCATGACAAGCTAGACCTCCACATGATAGCACCTGCGGGTGTGACAATGTGCGAAGCCCAGGATGAAGAAAACACACATCTACATGAAGCAGAACGTAGAATACTTCAGAAAGCAATTTGACAGGGAAACCATAGACTTTGAGAGATTGAATCAAAATGGGTGCGGTTAAGGAAGAAAGGCATTTTAATGGACACAGAGGTCAAGAGGTTGGAAAACAAAATAAAGGGAGCATTTCTCATCAACAAACCTAGGATAGAAAGGCAAGGTGTGTACAATCATTTGAACAATTTAGAAGACTATCACCGAGAATTAGTTAGTCAACTGCCATGGCTAGGTCCACATATCACCAAAGGCAATAGCCAAGGGGATGCACTACGTAAAGAAGAACATGCAACGCCGATTGCCACAAGGAAATGGAGATTTTTCGCAAACTGTATTGAAGGGAAAAATGGAGGCCTGCACAGGTGGTGGGACCACATGACTAGGCATAGGAAGCATAGTCTTAGCACTCCAAGTAGTTGAAAGGAAGTGCGAGAATATAAAATATTATGACGAAGGGCTGCGCACTATGGAAAGTTTGTGCAATAACAGGATGTCACAGGTTTCATGACCACGCACGAAGGGCAGCGCTGCCACACAGGTAGGCTGGGAAGTGACCATTGGTGTCACTGTTCATGATGGGATGTCTGATTTGAGGCCAAATGGAGTCGGCAGTAGGCATTTAAGACGCAAATTTTGGGAAATATTTGGGAAAATCTGCCACCAAGAAAGCATCCATGGACTGGAATTAGGGGGAACAATCGAATTTGAATTCAAAAGGCTCTATAAAACTCCAGGGGCTAACCACAAGACAACACTTGTTCACTTGAGATTTGCGTGTTTGAATAGAGCACAGAGTGTTGAGCATCGAGTGATATTCAAGTCCCTAAGTTCGCGAAAGACCACATATAGTGTAGGCAAAATGGCGGCTACCAGGAGAGGTTTGGGCTTTGAAGAAGGAACTGCTGATGGGGCTGCGCAGAACCCTATGGTACACGATGTTCCCAAAGGTACTAGGGTTGTGCCAGAAACCCCTAAATCCTGCTGAACGCTGAGACTGAAGAAAGTTAAGAAAGAAATGGGACCAAACCGCATGTCCCCGAGGAATCCGCAGTTCGGTAAGCTATCAATGGAGGAAAATGGCAAGGCTATCACCATTGAGTTAGATGAAGAGGAGGAGGACTTATAGGCTTTGATTGACGAAGTTGAGGAAGGAGAGGATGTATAGGAAGATATCCAACCATTGAGCTCTGCAGCGAAATTGCTCGAGTATATCCCTCGGCAGAAAGGGAAAACCAAGATACCAAAGGATCTGGATGCAATAAAGAGTGTGCTTCAGACTCTGCTCCTCCCAGATGGAATTGTGTTTGAGGGCTCGCACCTAAGACGCACGCCCACACTAAAGTTCGAAGATTGGGACCTCGCAGACATCGAGAAGTTCCCACACTTAGAGCCAACAAGTCTAATGAAATGAAATCTGGAGGGGCTAGTAATAACACTAGAGTCGCGAAAATGGTTGTGCGGTGTGGGGAAGGCTGGGTTGCTTCATCTACTCTGGATACCACACTTTCACCACATGCCCATCACCATTTTCTTCATTTGCTTGGTGCATGATGGGTACTTATGGCTGGAAGAGCCTATTCCCATCATAGCGGATCTCATCCACATAATTTCTCAGCTTCCTTGTAAGGGAAAGGACCCCATGACAATAGCAAGACAAAGCAATAATATTTCTCTTGCGGAAGCCATGAAGGCCAAATATAAGATTGAAAAGAAAAAGAGGGGTTATGCCATCATCAATATCAAAGATAAGGGGGTTCGCATAGCCACCCAACTCCTGGTTGGCAAGGTAATGAGAAAATTCCACGCTAATGAAGTTCTAGCACTGGTAATTGCCTTGGTTGAAAAATGCGTGGAGAGGGTTCAGTTCAACTGGGCCAAGTTCTTCTGCGAAGAATTTTCAATCAATTGCAAGCAAGCCCAGGAGCAGGGTAAGACCTTCCACTATGCGTGGTTGCTCTTGTCCATCTTGCTGGTCACAGGTGAACTACTGGAGGACAATCAGTTCCCAGACATTGAGTGTGACTTACCAGAGGCCACAAATTATGCATCGCTTTGGGCTACCAAGGATGTGAAGCGAATTCATAATACAAAGGTTTTCTGGGTGCTTATGGAGGTGAGCATCTGCATGTGGATCAGTATGGGGTCGCGTCTGTCCCCCACAGTGCAAAACAGTCTACAAAGTTTCACAGCCTTCAAAGAGGACATGCACAATATCTACATCAGGGCATAGAAATATTTGGTGCAGCAGTGGACCAAGCTCCATTCATCGCCATTGATGATGAAATTTTTATAGTGTTAGAGACATGGCCTCCTGAGTGGTGTGCCCTGGATTTAGCAGAATTGGAAAAGGCGACAGCACAGAAAAGAAAGGAGGAAGCTAAGTTGTGCGTCACACAGCTGGCCGAGAATCGACACAACGAAAAAGTGACAGTAGAGGTAAGGGCAGTCCACGAGAAAGCACAGGTAGCTGCAGAGCAGGAGAAGGCTGTCGAAGTAGCAACAGTAGTGCAAACAATAGGGGCCACAATAGCACAGGCAGAGGAGGGATAGGAATTATCTACAGGAAAGGAGGCAGAGGACACAGACCTTGCCGGAGAGGTCACAAACCCAGGAACAACTTCGACCCAACGCAAACGGCCATGCGTCCCTAAAAGATCGGGTCCACGGAAGAAGGTCAAGGCCTCAAAGCTGGCCATCGACCCAATCACATTAACGAAAGAAGACCTCTATGACATCAATGAGACGGTTTGCGATGTCCCCAAGGAATTGCTCCAAGAAGTCATGACGGAGCAATAAACTATGTTGGGGGCCCTAAGAGTGCAGCTACAGGAACTACAGGTGCGACCCCCATAGGAAGGAACTGTAGCAACCTACGTTGCAGCAGGCAAATGAATAACTGAACAGATGCTGCACGTGAGGATGGCCAATACCATAGTGCTACCAGAAGGAGCGTTGGCAACAGAAAATGAGATCGACAGAGACGCGAATAGCAGGATCAAGGGACTTGGCCTTAATTTGGCTGCCCTCCCGTGAGAAACACTGTATCAACTACAGGATGGAATAATAGTAGAGCTCTGTGCTAGGGAGGGCTACGCGATATAGGTGTTGAGTGAGCAAATGATCAACATCAAACAACTCATCCTGCAGCTTGATGAATTGGTGTCACAAAACTGGCAGTTAGTACAGACAGTTGATGAAGTGTGCCGGTGCATCCCAGAGTTGTCCATCGTCATAGACTTACCAACAGAAGTGCAGATCCACTGTTTGGCAAGTGGAGTCTGAAACGCACGCGAGGAAACAACGTGAGTGCAACTAGAGCTGAATCTCCAGATGACTAAGCTATGGCTAAAGGTGCAGCCTTCTACTCCCCCGAAAGTTAGAGAGCAGTGCGCTAGTGCTATCCAAAGAAGGTTGGAATAAATTGGACGGCAGTACAGGAATGTACCAGTATGTTGGATGAAGCCTTTGGAGTCCTCACATCCTTGTAGGAGGACCCCAACATAGAGTGCCTGGACACAGAGGCACGGAAAATTCAGGAGAAGTACGAAAATGTCCAAGGAACTGCATAGAGAGTCGTCCTCGCTCAAAGGCTCGCAAAGATGCACCAAGAAATGGCACTCAAGGAGGAGGTGGATGCCGCAAGACAGAAAGAGGTAGTTCTTAAAGCACGCGTCCAGCCATGGATTAGTGAGGCCTTCACCATTACAGTCGATATCAAAGGTAAGCTTGTACATATGTAGGGGCTCTACATGCTAAGGTAGGGATTTGATCCTAACAAAGAAGCATCGGAAAAATGCATGCAACAAGTCCATAAAACCGCAGAGCAGTGCGCTGCGGACCTCCGAGTAGCGTGGGACTAGTTGGAGGGACTTCGCGCCAAGATCGCCGCACCAACTGAGTGACTTGGGCACGAGTCATGATGTTTGTGTTGGGGTTCTATTGGGCATTGAATCCCCCCACAACATGTTTTGGGGTTCAAATCCCAAGTTTTGGTCAAATGTATTATAAGACTTCACGAATTGCGGGCGCGAAGTATAGGTTGAGTCATAGGGTTGTTCGCCCTAAGTTTTGTAATGTAATGTAATATCATGTTGGCCTACCCATGGTCTGTGGACCATGGGATTGTATAAATAGAGTGAGGCTCTAAGTTGTAAAGAGGATTAGAGATAAGATGAAAAACAAGAAGCGAATGGTTCAAGCATAGAGTAAGAGTCTGAGTACGTTGGGTCGTAGTAGTAGGAAGAAGCTCTGCAACTGAGTGTGAAGAGGCTGAGTACAGTCCGCAGCTGAGTGCACAGGGTGGTGTCGAGTCTGTAACCTTGAAGAAATAATAATAAAGAGAAGTTGATTCCAATTACTATGTACTGCTTTTGTATTACTTTCTATGCAATTATATTGTTTTGTGTATTGCGTGCACTTATATGAATGTTGAACATACTGTTAATGATCACTAAAGACCTACCTAGATAATTTAAGTAATCGGATAATATCAGGTTAATAAGGAACTTGGGTAATAACACAAATCACGCCTCGAATAGGGCTATGCGAAGGTAGCATTGTGAGCTGCGAAGTACTGATAGGTGTGCAACATGCACATAGGTCAAACCACAGACCGCTGAGACCACAGACCTCAGTTCATGCTCCATGGACTGTTGCCGAAAGGGCGAGTAGTGCCAGGATTTGTTTGGATAAATCACCTCAGAACTTGGGTCAGGCCCCACTAAGCCAACAAACACTTTTAGGGGAAAATGAAGAGACTGAAAAACTCCCAAATATAATTTTGTATAGTTTTTGGCCTCTTTGAGATATTTGAAATGAGGTAGTATGATATCCAAAAAGAAATTGTATGCCAAAGCTATGACCCCAAGAAATTTATGTACCAATTTACCCAAATGGGGCCCACATTTTTGGCACTTCATCTCCTAGGGTTAAGTTTTTGGATGTTGAGGGTTTTCCATTGTTTCTAAATAATAAATAGGCTTTGGAGCCTCATTGTAACATAGTTTAGAGGCATGTAACCACCACATCTCTTCTCAGAGATAAGTTATCATCACCTGAGCTAGTTTATTTCCATTATGTTCATAAGAATATTTCAGTATTTGGATATTAATGAAATGAAGTGTTATTTTCGCTGGATTTTTGTAATTATGGTTATATTTTTAATTTGGTGCATTCATGTTTAAGTTTGGATCATTGGTATTAGAGTGTTCTACTCTTTCTTTGTTTTTTTTTTGCATGTCCCCAACAAGGTCAAGGTATAAGGAGTTAGGGCTTGATTTGGTTGAACCTTTGCGAGACCAGCCTCGCAAACCCTGATAGCCTCCACTAGAAGAAGAAAAGAAAGACCAGGGCGCATGAGATCCTTTTAAAATATTGCTTGAAGAAGCCCTTGAGCGGCAGAGGAATGCGATGAAAGGTAACTTTTCCCAGGTCCTTCAAGAGCTACCCACAAGCAACACATCTTCATCTAGCAACCACTCTGGAGGAGCCAATCCTTTTAAGGTACAAGTTAACTTCAATATTACCATAATTGACTTCCAAATAGATGCATATGCCCTAGATAAATGGTTGAATCTGTTGGAAGGATATTTTCCATTTCATGACTTTTCCAATTAGGAAAATATTACTTTTTCACTTCTCATATCCGCCCCACACGTCAAGGGTTGGTGGGAAACTTAATATGAACAAAAGGAAGATCCAAAGGATGGGGAACGACTCTTCCACTCAGATGTTGGTGAAAGGTTCTCCACTATAGTTCATTTTCAACAACATGAGCCAAAATAACATCATTTCAACAGAGGTCATGAAGCAGCTAGGCCTACAGATCATGACACATCTGCAATTGTATACCATCTGGTGGTTTCACCAAGGATGACATCTTTACATCAGCTAGTAGTGCCACCTTCCCTACAACATAAAGTCCTTCACATATGAGGTATTATGTAATGTTCCTCCTCTCAAAGTTTGTGATTTATTATTAGGACAACAATACTTATGGAAGAGGCATGATGTATATGACTCTAGACCTCGCTTTATGACTATTACTTTGGGCAATAAGTTGTACAGGATACTAGAGGTAGCCCTAACTACCATCATCTCTTTGATCACTACAAATAAATGCAATAAGATCATTTTCCAGACCAAGAATTTATTTTTCCTTATGATTCGTCCTCAGGGAAAGAAGAAGGTTGTGGTCGTTGCTTCTAGGCAAGGCTCCTCCACACAACAACAGAAGATGGACAAGGTCATGGAGGAGTATAGGGACATTTTCATGTCATCTACAGGCGTACCTTTGCACTATCATGTCAATCGCTACATCAAGCTGACCCTGTGCATGCCGCTACCCAACGGACCGATCTATCGATGCTCTGTTCTCAAGAACGATGAGATCAAGAGGCATATTTAGGATTTGTTTTAGATAGGGCACATCAATCCAAGGTTATCACCCTGTGGGAGCCCAATTGTATTGGTATAGAAGAGGGAAGGGACATGGAAACTTTGTATTGACTATCGGGCGTTGAACAAGATCACTGTATGGAATAGGTACCAATCCCATGGATTGATGACCTTATGGAGAGCTCAAGGGGGACAAATATTTTAGCAAGATTGACTTGAAGTCCAGTTATCACCAGGTGTGTATCGAACCCTCCGATGTGTAGAAGTCTACCTTAAAAACCAAGGAGGTCCTTTTTAATGGTTGGTTATGCCTTTTGTGTTGACAAATGACCCTGCAACCTTCATGAGATTGATGGAAAACATTTTGAGACTTGTCACCAATGCATTCGTGGTGGTGTATTTATATGACATCTTGATCTTCAACCATATTTGGGAAGAGCACCTCCATCATATTCGATGGGTCCTTCAAACCCTACGATAACACAAGTTGTGTGCCAAATTGGAAAAATTCACTTTTGGCATGACCGAGGTTCAATATTGGGGGTACATCATTGATTAACAGGGTGTGGGCCCAGCTAAGATGCAAGTCATTCAGGATTGGCCAAACCCAACCACTCTAAAATAACCCTGCAACTTTCTGGGTCTTTCTAATTTCTACCAGAGGTTCATGTTGGGGTTTGCTCATATATATTGGCCTTTACATCAAATCACCAAGGGCGAAACGGAATATTTTTTTCTGGTATGAAACAAAACAAAAGGCATTTTCCCAGTTGATACATTACCTCTACTCTACACCGATGATCACATTACTAGACCTGCAACAACCATTTGAGATTGAGACAGATTCTTTCGACTATGCTATTGGTCCAGTTCTTACTCAACAGGGGAATCCAATGGCTTACCATAGTGAGACAATTTCAGACATAGTCTGAAAGTATCCCACTTGTGACAAATAAATGTATTCAATTGTGCAAGCATCTCGTGAATGGAAGAATTACATTATGGGGAACGAAATGGTCATCCACACAGACCACCAACCCCTGCAGTTCATACAAACACAAGGGAAGCTACAGAACGATCACCATCCGAAATGGTCCACACACCTACAACAATTCCATTTGAATATTAAGTACAAGAAGTCCAACACCAATAATGTTGCAAACTACCTCAGTCGACCACCAGTCATGGTGTTGATCACTATTCTTTACTCCTATGGGCATGGGACTTCGGGGTGGCCGCATCTTTACCAGAGTGATCCAGAATTCGACAACACATAACAGAAACTCCTGGAAGGTAACAAAGTTCCAAATTTTCACCTCTAGGATGCACTTTTATGCCACCTGGGACACATGTGTTCCTTCAAGTGAGCTTGTAAAGATGATTTAAGAGGCGCATTACAATCGGGTCGTTAAACATTTTGGAGTAGATATAATAGTGGCATTACTGCAGAAGTATTATTATTGGCCAAACCTTTGTTAGGATGTTGGGAGGTACATTAAATCTTGCACTGCCTGTGCCATTTCCAAATAAATCATCAAGAAACAAGGCCTATATACTCATCTTCTTACTCCTAGTCAACCTTGGGAATCCATCTCCATGGATTACATGTCAGGCCTTCCTTCTATTAAGCACGACAACAATTGTGTTTTCGTGGTCTTCGATAGATTCTCTAAGATGGACATTATGGCAGCCTACAAGAAGAGTATCATAGGAGAGGCCACTACTAAGCTCTTCTTTGAGCAAGTGTGGGTACACTTTGGGATCCCACTATCCATTGTCTCTAATTGGGACAACATATTCCTAAGCACATTTTGGTCAAGTCTCTAGTTGATGTTGGATACCAAACTCACTAAGTCCATGAATTTCCATCCCCAAACTGATGGCCAAACAAAAGTCATCAACAAGATGATCATATAAATCCTGTGCATATACAAATTGAAGCATCCACGCACATGGGATAAAAGCCTTCCCTATTTCTAGAAAAGCTACAACATATCTCTCCACAACTCAACAAGCCAACACCTCTTTTAGGTAGGGCTAGGATTTCAACCATTATGTCTCGTTGATGTAGCCATACCATTTGCAGCTATTGATGCAAGAGCATCTGTACTTAGCCAACAATATGAAATCTTGTTCACATGTTGTGGCTAAAAGAGTTGAAATTCATTGACCTGATGGGTCAAAAGGCAGTTTTACTAAGAGGGTTTGATCCCTCAAGAAATGAGTTGTATTTCAATATTGTAAAAAGTTATAATTGTCTTATTTTAGGCTCAAAGATGAGTTGTTAGCATAGGTGTGAGATAGAGCTAGGAATTAGAAGATTTGCTGTTAGATTTATTAAAAATAGGGATTGATTTGTTAGACACAGTTAGAGTGATATCCGATTTATAAAAGGGAGGAAAATGTAATGAAAAGGGAGAGAGGATTGATGAGTGGATTTAGTGGAGCGAGACAAAAATTGTGTGTGGATTTCATAGGAAACAAAGGTCTTTTATTTTGTTGTAATCAGGCCTAAGGCCAAGACTGTGTAAGTAATTTATTATGAATAAATCATGTTGTGTGTAAAACTAGATATCAAACCGTGGAAACCCTTGTTTGCCTGCAAATCCTTTGTATTCAAGACAGAGTTTTATTTCCTTTATTATTCTGTGTTTCATGTCCAAATCACGAGTTTTATAGAAGTCCGGGGCCTTTTTCTTTAAATATCATTGCTCGATCTACTTAAATCCTAACTGTCGGATCACGTTTATTGGGTCGACAGATTTTATTGTGTAGTTTCAACCCTGCAAGTGTAAAACCCATTTTACACTAAAAATGAGCGCAAAACATAGTTGGATTTGGAATCCAGACTTGAAACAATTATAGGTGAGGATCTATACCATATCGAGTCCATAAGATCAATATTAGATTGACGCTTTGAATTAGATCGGTGCTTTGAAGCATAAGAAGTCTAGAAATTGGTCATTGTGACTTGCCATCGAGTGATTAAATCGCAACCGTTGGATCGCGATCAATCGCGACCATTGGATCACCAAGCGGTTTTTGCTACAGTGGATGGTTATTAGGTGCATTAAAGGTTGTAATTGGCTTTGAAGGCCCAACCCCCGATTCCATTGAAATGTTGACACGTAGCAAGGTAGAGGGGGAAGAAAACCATTTATCGGGCGGTTAAACCCCGATCTATTATTCCACCCGAAATCTCTGAAGACCGTCAGATCTCACAGATCCAGATCAACGGTCACTAAGGGTCGATGCGTTGACTCCCAGTGTACGATAAGCACACCGATTAAAAAGGTAAAAATCCCATTGTTTCGGCTATTTTTTTTAGTGCATTTCATTTTAAAAGAAGAATAGTCAAGTTAATAATAAAAAGCGAACCGCGGGATGATTATTGGGGTTTCTTGAGTTCTGTTTCTGCTTGCGTCATTTTGTGGTATCGAAGCAAAAGAAAGGCTTGTTTGCAGTGAAAATGTCACCAAGGAGAGGCATTTGTCAAGGAAGACTAGAAGTAAATGCAATTCTACTAGAAGAGGCATGGAGTCTATGTACGAGAATGGAGACAATTGAGACTGCCTAGAGAAGAGCACTTGATGAAGGAAATGAAAGTTCTTCAGAAGAATCTCCTGCAGAGGAGGTAGTAGACGAAGACAATGAAACTGCCAAAGTCATTAAAATGTTGGCGAAAGTAGGGGGAAAACCTAAGGCGGAAATCCCTATGTATGGAGGGAGTCTGAACGCAGAAGAGCTAATGGATTGGATTAGATCCTTAGACCTGTACTTTGACTATGAAGAGGTTGAGGAGAAGAAGATGGTGAAGTTTGCAGTTACCATATTGAAGGGTCATGTAGCTATCTGGTGGGATGAGTTATATACATCAAGAACGAGGAAAGGGAAGTCCAAGATCAAGCTATGGGACAAAATGGTAAGTAAAATGAAACCAAGTTTTTGCTTAAAGACTATAATTTGAATATTTTTAAACAATTGCAAAATTTAAGGCAAGAAGGAATGGCTGTTAAATAATATACAGAATAATTTTATAGATTGAATATTAGAGCAGGGCATGTAGAGGATGATGTGGGAAAGGTAGCTAGATATATCAATGGCTTAAGGTATGATATACAAGATGAAATTAGCTTTTTAAGTCTGAAGACTATTAAGGATACCTATCAAGCAAGTTTGAGGGCAAAAGAAAAGATATTGAGGAGACAAAGTCAAAGGAATAGAGGAAAAAGCTCAGTAAGAGGTAGGGGAACTACCAGACCAAGGGGACAATAGCATCAACATGAAGCAGGAAGCTCAAGTAGCAGACCAGCACAGAGGGGAGAATCTAACAGAGGAAGAGGTTGAGGAAGAGATGTTCGGTGTTATACATGTGGAGAATGTGGACATATGTCATGGAACTATCCTCATAATAAATCATCAAGCCAGAGGAATGCAAATGTGGCTAAGGCAAAACCAGAACCACCTTGACTTGTGGAAAAGGAAGAACCCTGTGAAGAAGGTGAATCACTGTTATTGAGAAGGACTTTGCTTAGAACAGAGAAGGAGATTGGAGAACTAACATAGAGGAAGAATTTGTTTAGAACTACCTATAAATCAAAAGGTAAGTGTTGCAAGGTAATAATTGACAGTGGAAGCACTGACAATATTGTTTCTATAGAGATGGTGGACAAGCTCAGATTAGCAAAGACCATGCACCCTACTCCTTACAAGGTATCATGGTTACAAAAGGGACATCAAATTGTTGTGACAGAAGAATGCAAGGTGGAGATACAAATTGGTACGTATAAATATGTGATATTATGTGATATAATGCCCATGGATGTATGCCATGTATTGCTGGGAAGACCATGGCAATTTGATCGAAAATCTATTCATGATGGAAGGAGAAACACTCATACTCTGGAGCAGGATGGAACTAAACACAAATTGCTACCATTGAAGGACAATGCTGACAAAGGAACACCTGGAAGTAGTATTATGATGATAAGTGGAAAGGAGTGGCTACAAGAAGTAGTGAAGAATGAGGAGTTGCATTTTGCTATTGTGGGAAGACCAAAGGTAATTTTAACTTCCACAACCTTGGATTATTTTCCTGAAGAAGTTAAAATTCTATTAGATGATTTTACTGATATTATTGTGTATGAGTTGCCAAATGCATTGCCACCGATCAAGAGTATTAGACATCATATTGATCTAATACTAGGAGCAAGTTTGGAAAACAAATTAGCATATAGATCAACTCCTCAGGAGAATGTCGAAGTTGGAAGACAAGTGCAAGAGTTGATGGATACGGGGCTAATCAGAGAAAGTCTTAGTCCATGTGCTGTACAAATAGTACTCAGTCCAAACAGAGGAGGAGAATGGCGCATGTGCACAGATTCCAGAGCCATCAACAAGATCACAATCAGGTACAAATTTACTTTGCCACAGATGGATGATTTAATGGACTGTTTGAGTGGATCAAAATACTTTACTAAAATAGATTTGAAGAGTGGATATCATCAAATAAGAATCCGAGAAGGCGATGAGTGGAAGACTACATTTAAAACAAATAGTGGGTTGTATGAGTGGTTAGTGCTGCCTTTTGGACTCACTAATGCACCTAGCACATTCACGAGATTAATGAATGAAGTCTTGAAGGAGTATGCAAGCAAGTTTGTTATTGTTTATCTTGATGATATTTTAGTTTTTAGTAAAAGTAAAGAAGAACATTTAGAACATCTTAAGTTGGTTCTAAGAACTTTGCAGAAAGAGAAACTACTGATAAATTTGAAGAAATGTAGTTTCATGAAGGAAGAACTGGTTTACTTGGGATTTGTAGTTTCTAAAGAAGGCTTGAAGATGGATCTAGAGAAATTCCAAGCAATTTGGAACTAGACTACTCCCAAAAATATATTTGAGGTAAGAAGCTTCCATGGCCTTACAAGTTTTTACAGAAAGTTTATCAAAAGCTTTAGTCAGATTTGTGCACCTATTCTTGAAACAATCAAGGTGATGAATCAGCCATTCAAGTGGACAGAAGCAGCAGACAAAAATTTTAATTGGATGAAGAAGAGAATCACAGAGGAACCAATTTTGGCTTTACCTGATTTTGAGAAAGTCTTTCAAGTAGAAACAGATGCTAGTGGAGTTGCAGTTGGAGGCGTTCTGAGTCAAGAGAAAAGACCAATAGCATACTTCAGTGAGAAATTGAATGATGCAAAGAAGAAATATTCTTCTTATGATAAAGAGTTTTATGCTATTGTGCAGGCCTTAAAAAAATGGAGAAATTATTTGCTGCCAAAAGAATTCATATTATATTCAGACAAATCATGCCTTACAGTTCATCAATAACCAGCTGAAGCTGAATCAAAAACATGCCAAGTGAGTAGAATTTCTACAAAGCTTTACTTTTGTAATAAATTACAAGAGTGGTAAGTCAAATAAAGTAGCAGATGCATTGAGCAGGGTAAGTTTTATTGTGCGAGAATTCAAAGTGGGTGTTGTAGGATTTGAGGAAATGACTGAAATGTACAAGGATGATGTAGATTTCAAGGATATCTATACAACAATTAAGAATCCAATGAGTCATAACAGAAGTCATTGGTTGGACTACCTCATTCAAGGAGGCCTATTGTTTAAAAGCAACAAGTTGTGTATTCCCAAATGTCCCATGAGGGAAAACATAATAAAGGAGAAACATAGTGGAGGATTATCTAGTTACTTTGGACAGGATAAAACCTTTGCTCAGCTGAATGCTTTTTATTATTGGCCAAAAATGCAGAATTATGTTAAGAAATTTGTTGAGAAATACAGGATATGTCAGCATGCAAAAGGAAGGGGTTAGAATACATGATTGTATCAGCCATTGCCAATACCAGACCGACTGTGGGATGTAGTTAGCATGGATTTTGTTCTGGGATTACCAAAAACCTAGAGAGGGATGACTCTATTCATGTTGTGGTAGATGGGTTTTCCAAAATGGCACATTTCATTGCATGTAGGAAGACTAGTGATGCAACACACATAGCTAATTTATTATTTTCAGAAATTGTAAGATTACATGGGTTACCTGTAAGTATTGTGTCTAATAGAGATACAAAGTTTGTAGTGAATTTTTGGAGGACCCTTTTGAAGAAACTGGGAGCTAACCTTAGTTTTAGTTCAACATACCATCCTCAAATAGATGGACAAACTGATGTAGTAAATAGGAGCTTGGGGAATATATTGAGGAGTTTAGTGTATCAAAATCCTAAGCAGTGGGATTTAGCACTAGCTCAAGCTGAGTTTGCTTATAATGATACTCCAAACCGAAGTACTGGAATGATTCCATTTCAAATTGTTTTTGGAATGAATCCAAGAGGTGTGTATGAGCTTAGGGATTTAGGTAAAAAGGAGACCAGAAGTGAAAAAGCTGACGAGTTTGCAGAAAGATGCAGAGAATACAGGAAGAAGTCAAA
>APFE031202106.1:58227-75343 GCA_000404065.3 Pinus taeda
CGCACTTCTCTGGCCTTCACAACTCGATCTATCTACCTTCGTGCAGCCCTACCTAGGGTGGTGGGGCTTTTATGCTGCTAGAGCAACGCTCTGCGCTAATTCCCTAAGTCACACTTGAGATCTTACTTAGTTTCCTACACAAATTAGTTTCCTTCGCATAAAAAGGTGCCTTATGTCATATTTATTAATTCAACACATTCATATAAGTTCGCGCATGTAAATAAATAGTAAAATTGCAAGTCATGCCCAATAACATATAACAAAGGAAAATATACACAAAAATATGATATAACTTCTCTTTTATTAATTCTTCCCACAGTTACAGACTTGAACCGCCATACTCACTTAGCTGCAAGGGTTTGCACACTCAGTTGTGGACTACTTGGCCCCCGCACACTCAGCTCTAGAGCCTTCTCCTACTCTATGACTGAAAATCGATACACTTGACTCAATATCAATCTCTTTTAATCATCCTCTCTATCCTCTTTTTTCTTTACTTAGAGCCTCGCTATATTTATACAATCCCATGGCCCATGGACCATGGGTAGATCTTACAAGCCGACTTTACAATACAAAAACAAGGGCAGACAACCCTGTGACTCAATTATAACTTCTTGCTCCATGCCTACAAATCGTGGAGTCTTTACAATGTAATTTGTCAAAACTTGGGATTTAAGCCCCAAAATATGACTTTAGGGGGGATTACATGCCCAACAGGCCCCCAACACAAACATCATGACTCACCCTCGAGTCTCTCTGTCGATGTAGAGATCTTCATGCAGAGTCCCTACAGCTCTACTCGAACTGCTTCAAGGTCGGCCACTCACTGAGCAGCAACTTGTTGGATCTCCTGTACACGTTGTTCCCAAACCGTGGAGTCAGAACTACTTTCCTACATCTGTGTCTACAGCCCCTGCATTTTTTTAGAGTCCTGCGCCTTCTTCTGGCTACTTGGAGCGTGAAGACTATGCCTTTGTCGGTTAGTCAAATAGTCGGGCCACTTGTGTATGGCTTTAATAGACTACCATTCACTTTGCATGGGAAAGGTTCTCCATTTAGCTTTACCAACTATACTATGCCTCCATCTGTGACCTCCTTAACAACATATGGTCCCAACCAATGCATTTTGAACTTCCCTGTGAATTTTTCAAACTTACTGTCATATAGTAACACTAAATCCTTTACCTTGAAGGTGTGCAACTTAATATGGCAATCGTGCCAGGCCCTTTCACAATGCTTTTGTACCTGTTGATGGAAGCCAGCAAGGAACTGTTTCTCTTCTAGTTCTTCCATTTATGTGAGCTTTTCTTCCAGGGCTCTGCGGTCCGTCACACCTGTGAGTGTTGTTATGCACAGACTAGGCACAATATATTCCATTGGCATGACAGCTTCCGCACCATAGACCAATTGGAAAGCTGTCTATCCCGTAATTTTCTTGCATGTTGTCCTATAAGCCCATAATACTGCAGGAACACGCATATCCCAATTGCTCCACTGCACGTTACAGAATTTAGTCAGTGTAGTCTCCGGTATTTTGTTGAATGCTTCTACTATCCCACTGGCTTGTGGGTGATACAATGTGCTTTTCTGATGATACACCTGAAATTCTTTTGTTAGCGCACTGATTGTGTCATTTAGGAAGTGTGTACCATGATCACTCATCAAGATCTTTGGACATCCAAATCGAGTTAATACACGTTTGAACAGAAACTTCGTAGCTGTGGCGACCATGCATCTTAATGTGGTAGGTAATGTTTCCTATATTTGGCATACAAGGTATGGATTTTTCACCTTGCATTCAACATTAAGATGTGATTTTTATCTTTTCCATAGGATCAATTCCACTATTTTGTAACATGAACCTTTATTGTCATTTTATAAGTGTTTTAAGTGGGTGGTAGGCACTACATTTACATGAGTGCTCTAGTTAGTACCTTGTTAGCCATTTGGTTCTCATGTTATAGGCATGGGACTCCTCTTCAGTCCCACCATGATTTTTTAATGAAGTTTCATTGCTTCCTTTTAAAGCTTATTATGGCCATTTCCCATGGGGCTGACATTGTTGAGTTGTATTATTACATTGAATTTAATTGTTTGCACTTTTGAGCCTAATGTTGACTTCAACTTGTTCTCTTATGCCTGTTTTCTTATGCATTATCATTAGTTGCTAGCATTGCATCCTTTTCTTTTGTAAATCAACACCTTTATTCTTGGAGAACATATTCCTCGAGTGCCCATATATTGTACGCCTTTCTTGCATTAAGCATAGGTATGTTCCAAGTGCTTAAACTTGTTTTCTTTCCCACATCACTCATTGTATCCACCATATATTAATATTCTTTTATTCATTTTCAAGGTTTTATAATATGAAAAAGTTGAAAAAAAAAAATATGAAAAAAATAGGGGATCGAAAGAAGTGAGTTTTCAGTTTAATATTGAAAGAAGTCACAAGTCATGTCACCCTTGTACAAAGCACCAAGGTATGAGTCTTCCTCTCATTAGTTTGAGTTATAGTATCACTTTAAGAGGTTGAACCTTGTTTTTTGAGATTTTTACTCATTCGATTGGTTACTCTTCCAATCATATGGAAAATATATTGATGCCTCCTTTGTCGCAAGCCTATATCATTGTCCATTCTTGAGAATATGCTACTCAGGTCACCATTATGTCATGCTTATGTTCAAGGAAAATTAACTCTATGTTGACCATTTTTCAATTGTTTCCTAACTCAGTTTTCCAACCTTCTCATTTTTCAAGGCACTTTCAGTGTTAACAAGTATCTTTCTTATACACTCATGTCAGTGTGGAAGGTCTTCATTTAATTCTTACTGAAATTTTTACTCTCATCAACTACAACGCATTGAGCATCAAACCTAGAGTAGAAATGTGACCATATTTTCATTATTGATAGGTGACCTTGTCCTCAATAGAGACATTTATTATTGGTCATTCATTGAATGATCTCCTTTTTGTTCGATGTCAACACATATATTCACACATTGGAACTTTTCCAACAAGGTAATTTTTCCCACTTGCATGCGGAATTCAACAATATAGTTGATATGTTGTCAAAGGAAGGTATTTCAATGAATCTGGGTTAATTTTCGATCTACAAGCAAGGGTGCCACATAAATTCCAATTTTTTCCCTTGGAGTTTACGGGTAGATCCACTCTTTTAGTGTTTTTTTTTTTTTGCATGACAATACCAAGGTTTTCCAACCCACTTTTTCTGGGGGTTATAAATTTGCCTACTTGATGATGGTTCTTTGTCACACAATTAATTTTATTATGTTTTTTTGGTGAGTCTCCTAGCACCTGGGTTAGTGATTTTTTTTGGCATGAATAAGAATTGGTTTGTGCAAGTAATATTTGTAAAGATGGATATAATGTATTAGTGTTTAGATACCATGGGGTTAAATGCTAGAAGATGCATATATGTTAATCTATATTGATGTAAACATGGTTTTTTCTTAATGAAAACATGTTTGATTTTTCTTTCCTAGAAAATATTCACACAATGGGATTTGTTCAATGCATTTGGTTTCATTTGCACTATTAGTGGGATTCCTCACTTCTATCAATGTCTTTCATTATTGGTTGTTTGTTATAGGGTCTTCTCTATTGTTATTTCATTTGCTGCATGCAAGAGACACACTTGGCAGTGGTCTTAATAATTCTTCATTTGATTCCCTCCAAATAATGGGCCATATAGTTTCATTCATTTCAATTGATGGGAGATGCCTTAATACCCTCCTTCCATTACATTTTTTTCCATCAACTTGAACTCATTTTATCTAGGAACAAGATCTCGAGTCTTATTTATTACCTTGAGGTTTGTTGCCATTAGTGGCAGATTCAATCACTATTGACAGTGGGAAGACATCATGTCCCTTGATTGATAGATGTTATAAGTGTTTGAATTCATCCCAATCATTTGCACTTGTTATAATGTACATAGTACCTTGACTCCCATTATCATCAACGGTGGGATGTCTCATGTTAGTGATATACATCAATGACTAGTAAACAAATGATTACTCTTGTGTTTGAATTCAACTCATTTATTCGCATGGCATAATTTTGTACTCGCAGTATTTGGTTTGAAGACCTTGGTTCAATCTGTGAAAACATCTTTTTTTGAGTGGAAACATCATCAATTCATGTTGGTAATATCCTCTTTGTTAATTTTCTCTCCAGTCTAGTAATATCTTTAATGATGTTGCTCGAGTTGTTGGAAACTACCACTCTTACTCACATGATTTTGGTACATCATAGAGGATTAATTTGTTCATTCCTTTGCTCCATATACCCTCCTAGTACTTTATATATATTGAGATGTAGCTCCATTGTGTATTTCTCATGGCTACGGTCTTTTGACATGGTCCATTGTGTATTTTTTCATGGCCATGCTTATCACTCTTTATGCATATTTAATAGATCTACAAAGTACTTGATTTGGTGGCCATGATTTTCTATATCTATGCATTGGTATGTCTGCCTTAGGAAATGAGTTATCTTGATTTGGTTTCTTTTTGGAGGTGGTACTTTTGTCTATTATTTGGTGAAATCTTCTTGGGTCTACTTAACATGCCCTCCTCGATTAACCCCACTTGACAAGATTAATATTCAAGAGTAATCATACTTAAGAATTACTTATTTTTTGGTTGATTGGAGTAGATAGACTCAAAAATAAACATAAATGCATATATATAGTTTATTAATAAATTGAAGGATGATTACAATGAATGAGGGCTCATGCTTAAATACAGCCCAAGATCCATTTACATGAGGGGCATGATCTTTTACCGTACCCCTTAGTCTAAAAATGGAGTTAATTAAGCTAGAATAATTGTATACATAACATTTCCTCCCTCTCAAAAGAATGCTTTTTCCTCAAAGCATGCATAACAATAGGTGTTGTTGATGAAATGAATTTTCCTCAAAACATGCATACCAATGGGTGTTGTTGATAAAATGCTTTTGTCTCCCAATAATCTTGTTCTTCTGGTAAGTTCTTCCACTCGATCAGGTATTCTTTCATTACTCGAGATCACAAATTACTTTCCCTGGTGGTAACAATTCATTCTGGTTCTAATATGAACTTGTCTTCATCATCTAATATCAGAAGCATTGTCTGTGCTGATTAGTGTTTGCCCACTTCCCTTTTAAGACAAGATACATAGAAAACATTGTCAATTCGACTATTATCTAGAAGGCTTAAGTTGTATGTTACTTGGATGATCTTTCGTTAATATAATATGGTCCATAACACTTTGGTGCCAATTTGTTTTTTCCTTTTTTCTTTAGGGACAATTGCTTGTAAGGCTCAAGTTTAACAAATACCCATTCTCAACCTTCAAATTCTCTCTTTGTTATGTGTCGATCGGCTTGTTGCTTCATTCGATTTCTTAGAATATTATATTTTATTTTAATGTTTGAAAGAATTTTTGGGTTTCTTCTAACTTCTCCTTAACTACTGTAACTATTGCCTCAGAAATGTCTAAGTCCTTCATTTAGGAGGTTCATATCTATACACAGATTGAAATTGTGTCATCTTTGCGGAAGTGTGATACATTGAATTTTACCACCATTGAGCGAGACGTAACCACTGAGCCCACTTATTTTTTTTTTCTATTGCATAACAACAAAGGTAAGATTATAAGCACTTATTGACAGTTTCTGTTTGACCGTGTGTTTGAGGATGATATGCAGAACTCATGTTGAGGTATATCCCAATATGTTTGAAAATCTCCTTTCAAAAATTCCCTTTAAACTTGGGATCTCTATCACTAACAATGAATTTAGTAAATTCATTTAATTTGTAGACATTCTTGCAAAATATCTCGATGATCTCTTTTGTTGAATCTGATTTCTTTATTCTTATGAAGTGTGCATACTCTGTGATTTTTCCTATTACTACAAGAATTTTATCTTTCTCGTTTGACATGGGTTATCCTTCAATAAAATACATTGATATTTCTTCCCATTTTTGGTTTGGGATATTGAAGGGGTGGACCAGACCTTGGTTTATAATGTTCTCACCTTTATTACGTAGACATTGATCATATTTTGCTACATATTTTTGAATACCATTATTCATAACCTTCTAGAAGAATGATTGAAGTGCATTATAGTAGGTTTAAAGAAACCTACATGTCTGGTTGACAGTGAATCATGGGTCTCTTTGAGAACCTTGAATTTTAATTTGGAATTTGGACTTAGGTAAATCCTTTGCTTGTACCACAAAATACTGTTTTTCCATTCAAATTTTGAATTACGAGGCTTATTGATTATAGCACTTGTTTCTATATAATTTGCATACTCACTTCGGATTTCATTAAGCCATTATGGGATTATAGCTGAGACTGCAAACAAGGATGTTCCTTCATCTTTTCTAGAGAGAGCATCTACCACCACATTGTCCTTTCCCTTTTTATCTAATATCTACACATCAAACGCAACAATTTTTTCAATCCATTTTTATTGTTCTTCAAAGAGTGCTTTCTGTTGGAGGATGTACTAGAGACTGTTATGGTATGTTCCTATGGAGAACTTACTTCCCAAAAGATATTGTCTCCACTTTGCTAGTTTGTGCACAATCGCAAGAATTTCTTTGTTGTTTGTAGACTTAAGATGTTCCCTCTTATTGAGCTTCTTGTTTTCAAAAACTATTGAATGACCATATTGCATCAATATTTCTCCTATACCAAAAATTGAAGCATCACATTTGATTATAAATAGTTTTGAAAAAACAAGAGTTACTAATACAAGTGCTTTAGACATAAAAAAAATTAAGTCTTCGAAACACTTTTCTGCTTCCTCATCCCAACAAAATGAATTTTCTTTAGAAGGTTTGTCAGAGGAGTAGTTACATGGGCATAATATTTAATAAACCTTCGATAATATCCAGTTAACCCTAAGAACCCCTTAACTTGGATATGTTAATTGGTTTGGGCCACTCTCTTATAGCCTTGATTTTACTAGGATCTACTTTTACTCCTTCCTTGGATATTATATCTCTGAGATATCTACTTCCTCTTTCATGAAAATGCACTTGCATTTCTTGGCATAAAATGGATACTCTTCTAATACAGTGATAACTTGCTCTTAATGTTGTAGATGCCCCTTCCATGTTTTACTATAAATTAGAATATCATTAAAGGATACTAACACAAAATTCCTTAAATATGGATGGACTATCTCATTCATGGTGGTTTGGAATGTTGTTGGAGCATTAGTTAGACCAAAAGGCATTAGCTTAAACTCATAGTGACCTTCATGAGTATGGAACACAATTTTTGCTATGTCTTCCAACCTTATCCTTATTTGGTAGTACCCTGATCTCAAATATAATTTTGAGAAGTATGTAGCTCTGTGTAGTTCATCCAGTGTTTCATCAATAGACGAAATTGGAAACTTGTCCTTAATCGCTATCTTGTTTAGCCCTCAGTAATCTATGCATAACATAAACGATCCATCTTTTTTTCGAACTAATACAACTAGAGCAGCATATGGACTTCTATTTTTTGCGATAGTGCCACATTTTAAAATATTTTGGACTAACCTCTCAATTTCAGTTTTTTGATGATGTGGATATCGATATGATTTGATGTTGATGGGATTTGATCCTAATTTGACTTTGATTGTATGTTCAATTTCTCTTTTAGGAGGCAATTTCATTGGAAGGTCTTGGAACACCTTCTCGTGCTTTTGAATTAGTTCTTGAACTTCAAGTGACTCTTTGTTAATCATTTTCATTTATAATTGATTCTCAGGTCATTGGAACCCATATCACTTGTATTTCTTCGCTTTCCATTTAAATTTTATAAATTGTTTTTGATGATTGGAAGAGTAAGTGCCTAGGATTTGTAGTCATTGGATCCCTAGGACCACATCAACTCCTCCTAATGCTACAATGTAGAACGAAGATTCTACATTATAGCCTTGACTCTGTAATTTTAATTTATGGTATTTCCCTTCTTTTTCAATTTTCTTACCGTCAGCTACCATAACCTTCATGTTGGGCATATGAAATGTGAAAATGTTGATCCTTTTCGCCATAGTTGAGTCCAAATATTTTTGGGTGCTATCGGTATCGATTAGAACCATTACATTACTTTTTTATATGACGTTTTAACTTTAATGTTTGGGTCTGTGATATACCTATCAGGCTGATAATGACACTTGCAGAATATTCTCACTATCCGGTTCTGGAGAAAATTGTGGAGAATCTTCGATTTCTTCTACGTCTGATTCTTCACTGTCTGAATCATTAGTGGTTTCACACTTATACAAGTTCTTCGTTTCTTTTCCTTAGCACATATATTTTTAGGGTCCCATTTTTCGCCACAACGTTTACACTTGCCTTCGTTCATTATTTGAATTTCCAAGTTAGTTTTTTCTCCTTCATGGAGATGTGGTGGAACATATATTGTGTTATCCGTGTTCGCAGTTTGGGGAAGTCTTCATCTCGAATATACTCTTTCAACTTTTGGCTACTGCATCTTTTCATGCTTCTTTTCAAAAACTTTTTCCTATAGTCTAGGTACTCATGTAACTAAAGTTTCCCATTCTCGGGTGTATTTGTCCACATCTTTTTATTGCAGTCTAGTGAGTGTTGAGAAGAACTCATCTTACTTGACACCTTCAAACCTATCAAAGAATAAATATTTGAATTTCTTCCAACTGATAGCAAGTGTCATCTTCTTCCACCACATATACTAATTATATGCTTATCCTTCCATTTGCATGGACACATGCCTGATCTTTTTGTCATCATTGTCAATACCGTAAATCTTGAAATATTCTTCTGCTTTATTGAACCATGCAACATTGCACTTCTCATTACCATCAAATTTGGAGAGCTCAAGTTTTCCTCTTCGTTGATATGTAGCAACTACTGGAGTGAAGAAGGGGAATTGATTCACGAGTTGCATATTTGAGTATTGATTCCATAGCCACATATTTTGAAAATTCGTGTTACTATTTTGTTGATGGGGTATGGACGATGCTTTTGGAGACTCATGTTTCTCATGTGAGTCTGATGAGTTTGATGTATTTGGATAATTGAGATGTTGAGTAGCTTCATTATTTTGGGGTATTTGATCGGGTGTAATCTTCAACTTGTCACAAATACAGGTCAACATTACCATTACTTGATTATGATTTAGATCCACCTTATTTGAAAGGATTGCATGATCCTTTTTAAATTCGTTACAGTTTTGCACGAGCTGACTCTCTATTGTCTTTATTGTATCCTTTAGCTCCTCGATTTTTTCGCCATGTCCGGTCACCTTAGTCTCAAGATCTATCAATATTTTATTAAAATAAGTCTTTGACATTGATGAAGACATTGAGCGGATATGAGGTGGAGTATACTTATCCAGCATAACAAATTTTCTTAACTTGACCTAATTAATTATATTTTTTAAATAATATATTAATATAAATATATATAACATAAATATAAAAATATATATAATATTTATTATATAAAATAATATTAATATAAAATATTATGTAGTATTTTTTAAATAATTATAACTACATATATTAATCTATATCACTTAAAATTATACAATATAGTGTGTAACTATAAAGTTATACTTTATTAAGTCTTCCCTACAAAACGAATTTAATCACACCACAGAAAATTTAAAAGTTAATATATATAATATAGCATATAACTGATAGTTTTATACTTATCGAGATAAAAGGAAACAACTCAGTTTGAACCTGAAGCTCCATGACTAATAACCTTTCAATGTTGGTTTTTGACTTGCTCTTTGAATTGAAGGCGGTTGTTAATGGGAACTAGTGGAGTGGTGTCAGGTTGACAAGATATAATGGAATGGTCAGAAGAGACACGATTTGGGGAACGGTGCGGGGTTGTGGACAGATGAAAGTCGTGTTGGCAGAGTGGTGGCAGCAGCCCACGTAGGAGTCACAAGCAATGGACAGGGAAGACAACAGTTTTCAAGTAGGAAGGAAAGATGGAAGATGATGTGTAGGATGGTCGAAGGGACTAAGACAGATGGCGGTAATGTAAAATGCGGTGGAAATGTAAGCGGCGACACAGGTGGGGGTTACGATTTGATGGCTATGAAGAAACAAGGTGGCTAAAGATTCAATGGCGTTGGTGGCTGGCAACATCTGCAGAGAATGGTGGTGGATGGAAGGAATATGAATCGAACACAAAAGTTTGTGTGTTTGCAGGCATCGACTGCTCTGATACCAGATGGAGTAGACAGACTCAACAATATATAAGTTAATAATAATAAAAAATAATAACATAATAATAAATTGATGGATGATTATCAATGAATGAGCCTCAGGCTTAAATATAAAGCAAGAATCCATTTACATGAGGGGCATGATCATGCCCATCAGTCTAAAAAACAAAGTTAGTTAAGTTAGAATAATTGTATACATAACATTGATGGCATTGGCTAAATTTGGGTGATGTTTTACCTAATATTATGAATTTCCTTTACTCTAGTCTCAAGGAATTTGACCTTACAATTCTGGTAGATGTAGTGAAGATATATCAAGACATTTGCACTATTGTTAATAACTATTTGAAAGGTGAAAGCATTCATGTTGTAATATTGTTTTTTACACAATCTACACCTATGTCACTTAAAATTCTCAATCTGCAAAAAAATTTGATTCACGTTTCTTTATCGAAGGGCCAACCTATTAATTCCAATCAAAGAAAATGGTTTTTGGGGGAAGCGAACTTGAGTTTATCTAGAGAGATAGGAATATTTTTAAACTTAAAATTAAGTTCCTAGAGTCAATCCATAACCAAATGAAGATCCACAGTGCACCCTTGGTTCAATTTTTGGGAAAGGGAATTCAAGTTAAAGTGACTCAAAATTCTAGGTGGGGCAATCGATATATCATCTATATTATGTTGGCATGTGGGACCAATATGTGTGGCTTAGTGCTAAAAGTGGTGAGAAATGTTCTCATAACCAATTGTTAGATGTGAAGTTCAATATGTTTATCTTTCTTAGAAATCTAAGGGTAAATTCAAGGACTCATCCTTTATAACACCATCCACTTCAACAATTTTTTTCATGGGAGCTGATATTAAGAGACATTTACAATTTTATTCATGGGAGTTGATATTAAGAGACATTTACAATTGCATTGTGTTTATAGTTACTTAAAATTTAGTGAAGTTGTCAATCCTACAACATTTAAATTGGGCATGTTTATTGCTTTGTTGCAAGTTCATGAATTTTTTCTTTTCACTTGTTTGTTGGAAGAAAGGATTAGTCTGGTTGAGCTAAAATAAGATCTAAAATAAAGTAAACACTCTTTTCTAGCACATTGAAATACAAAGTAGACATATAGGTTGTAGGGATTGTGTGTGGATAGGTGCAAATATGGCAAATGGGAATCATTAAATGGGGTTCACATGCAAGTTGAAACCTTGCTATAGCATGATCATTTCCCTCTCTACTCTATATTAAACAAATCAACAAGTGCACTTAGAAAAATGATCTTCTTACAAAATGAGCCTATCGAGTGCAGGCATTGAACTTGAAGGAACTGTGGAGGAAATGGTTCTAGAAATAACATTATTGTTATCTTCAGCAATATCTTGGTTGCATTGGGGACTAAACTTTTAATTGTTTTTTCATTGGATGCATAAGTGGAAGGTAAAAAGCCTTTGTCATTGTGTTCCTCTCTCACTTTCTTTAGCCATTGTTCTAGACTAATGGAAGGCCCCACTGTTTTACTAGGAGTTTTTATCAAAATGGAGTTGAACCCCTATAAAACTTCCATTCCAATACAAATTACATAATTTATAATAATTCTTTTGTTAACCCTTGAACCCTTAGCACCACTTTATATCACAATATTTCCTCAAAAGAAGAATTGATACTATTGCTTGACATGATTATGCAATGGAAATGGAAAAATTAAAAATAAGAGAGGAGACATTACATATCCAAAGTTATCTTCAATCATTTGGGTGTGGGGACATTACATATCCATTTTAGATCACATGTTCGTCTCGAGAAGCTCTTTAGTCTTCAAAATCTTACAAAAAACCAATCTAGATCAATGTGCCTTCTTTCTACTTCTCTGGAACATGGCTTTAACATTGGCTAATGGGTCTAGCTATTCACTAGAATTATAACTATACATTTCACTCTGATCTTTGACTTGCTTGTTCATGCAATGAAAAAATTTGCTCATTGATTCTTAGTTTTGAGCAATCTCCAGATTTGAACTCTACAATTAATAACCATTCCCATCTCTTTCAAACTTGGATATGGTCAATATTGGTAATCAATGAAACCAAGTCAAATGTTGATCTTGTTCTTTAGCATGACCCAAACAAGCTATGCCATCAACTAAAAATTCAATAAAAGGTCACGTGAGAACTTGCTTTGCTACAACCAATTACATATTAGCATGGGAAAAATTCTCTAGGACCGTGTCAATTGAATGACAATGTTGCATACCCCTACATGGTGCTTGTAGGTGACTTTATAACTAGTAATCTAGTTTATATATTGATGAGTCATTCTTCAACTAGCTTGCAATAAAAGAAATGTCAACCCATCTATGAAATCCTTCTCTGCTCTCTCATACTTCCATTGAACAACTACTTGCTTCATTGGTGAGGCTGACCTCCTCTACTACTACAACTCCTTGGATAGCTTCTACTCCTTGGGATGGAGATGCAAGGAATTCTTGATCATCTTTACTCCACTCTTCACACTCTCCTCTTGGTTGTGTGGTTTCTAAGGTGAAGATTTAATGAAGTCATTAATACTTTGCTTCCTAATGACCACTCAACTTGTAGTGGTGGAAAAAATTATTGCCTTTTCTAGTAGAATCTTATTCATGCTTTTTGTAACTCTATTTTGATGAAATACAAACGTTATTTGTATTAATGAATTAGATGAATCTTGACCATTGATCTCAAGTGAGGTGCGATCTAATCTTAACCGATTGTCACTTTGGAAATTAGGGTTATGGATTCAGTCAACAACTCAAGCTTATAAAAGCTAGGCTAGGTAAAGGAGGAAGACACACAAGAGACATTAATAACTTGAGACATAAAGGACTATGACTTAAGGAGATCTTAGCAAGGGTGAAGAAGGACTTTCATCTAGAGAGCCGCCCAAGCGAACAGAGTGCAAGTAGATTAAAACAAAACAAGAGGAGGATAACCCAACAGCTAGACAATAGGTTTTTTTTACGAGCAGTTTGCCCAGTTTTTCTATAGCTTGTAATTTTCTCAGCAGACACATTATTTCTCAGGTTAGGAAAGCATTTCTAGGCTTTGATCTAATTTAATAAGAAGTTGATATGAAGGGTAGAAATTTGTGTGCATGTGTGAAATTGATGTCTACTTGCTTCTGCTGATTTGTATTTTATTAACTGTTAAAGTCCCAAATGTGCAATTTATTTAATAATCTACAGTTTAATTTAGTTTACCGAAAGGAATTTACTAAGAAATATTTTGTCTGTTTGTTGGGCTTAAGAAAATTCAACAGATGTTCTCTTCATAAGGTGAAGTAGAGTCATCAAATGGCAGGTGAAAATAATTATCATCCCAAAAATGAAAAATGTCCATATATCAGTCATCACAATCATCATCTAAATCCAATAAAATATGGTCATAAATTAAACATGGCTGATTTCTTTCATCAACATTAGCATTGGCATTTTTTAAGTCCATTAGGTTTTGAGAATAAAAATTTTCATGGCTATAACATAGAGGATATTGATCGAAAGCACAACCTATAATATACCAAATGAAACCTATGAAAATCCTATATCCAACGTTGTTGATATGATGGCAATCTAAGAAACCTATCACAAGATATCAGCTCCACGGTCTATACAGTTGTCATGAAACAACCCTAAAATATCTGATTTCATATTAGTGATATCTTGACCTCCCGAACTCCAATTGAGTTGATTCTTTTCTTTTGAAATCAGAAGTTCTTTTGAGAGGAACTCATATATCAATTGTTTTTGTCAAATTTTACAACAAAGTTACAGAAATTGATCGAAGTGTTGCAACCCTCTTTTTTTTTGTTCCTCTGAAAACCTGTAAAATAGAAAAAAATTATGCCCCATTTGTGGACCAAAAAAGTGCTTTGATACAAACTGCTAAGCACCTAAACATATTTTATTATTCCCCTTAGGTACGCCATATTATCCTCCTAGGTACACTAGAAAACAAATCAAAAAGGGAAGAGCACAATTTGAATTTATGTCATTCTAACACATATACAGGTAACGCAGACATGTTATCAATGAAAGCATTAAAGATGTAGGAAGGAAAAATGAAAATAAAAGAAGTGGAGGGGCATGCATATCTCTCTCTATATGTTCCTAAAAGACAGATTCGAATGGAGAGTTGTGTTGGGTGTAGTTGGATTATTTTCAGTTTCTTCAGATTCTATTATATGTTTTTATAGTGACAGTCTTTAGACTTGGCTGGAAGATGTTGTTAATGGTGGATAATACATAGTATTATGGAGATATGTAAGTTATAGAACTCTTTTTGTCGTTTGAGGGTTTTGAACAAACACAAGCTATGCATATTTGATTTCTACTTTAAATATCAACATATGTTTTTTTTATTCTTTGAAAGAATACATTGTTATATCTCCTTAATAGGGAAAAAATAATTTTTCCAATGACACAGAAAAAGTAAAAGTAGACACATTAGAAATATATAAAAGAAGAAACACTCTTTAACTAAAAGAAGCTATAGCTAGTTGTAGGTTGTTAAGGGATTCGATACTTACCAATGACAGAAAAAGTAAAATCGGAAACTTTACAAAATATATAAAAGAAGAAACCCTCTTTAACTAAAAGAAGCTATAGCAAGCTGTAGGTTGTTAAAGGACTGAGTACTTCTAATTTTGGTGTCACCAGAAATTAGTTTACGACTCTATTTCATTCTCCATTTGTCCATACTAGTCCTCACTAGATGTTAATGTTACAGGTGTATTCTTATAGTAAATATTAAATAGCATTAATAGAAAAGTTATCTAAATGCTTAGTGGGATGTTACCACCTAATGCATGGTTGTATTTAATATTGTGGCAATGCTAGAATAATCCCCATGAAAACATTTTATTCAGTTAAGACACGTCTAAGTTTAGTGTTAAGCCATTTGTCAAGGTTAATGTTGATGCAATGCAAATATTTACAATCCCATATTGTGGTCCATGCCTACTTGTATTGGGCAGTTGAGGTGGGACAACACATGAAATCTCTCTGGTTTAGTTATATGGGTTGTTGCATGTCAGCATCATGTTTAGCATGCCTATCATCAAAGGAGATAATTTGTGCTTGATATGCCTATGAAGTCCACTTCATAGATATGGTATGGTTGAGTTATCGTGCGTCATGAGTCCAACTGTTATGGACTCAAAGACGGGACTACCATGCCAATTACTATCACTGTAAAATCCAAGCCCAAACTAGCTAAGTTGATCTACAACAAACTGATATCTCTATAACAACATGTTGATCTCTAATACATAAAAATTTGTTCTTGAAATAACAACATTATGATAGCAGTTGTAGATTGAGCTACAACAACAATAATTTTTACCATGCAAAACACAAATTTAGAGCACTGGTCTGGTTTTACGTTAACTTAAAATTATCGTAACAAGCATTGCAAAAGAAATTATAGAACCTGGGAAGCGTGGAAGTGAACAGATTACAGAAATCTTCAAAAAACATTATTGATAAAATAAACTCTTTAATTGTATATAAGACAGTAACACTTTCCTAAGAACCTATCCTCACAGGCTTAGGCCCAAGTAGACCCCATACAAGCAATCACCCAAGATATCCCTACTCTAAAGCCTGACCTTTTTTATAATGAAAAATCTCACTTTTGCTTCACTATCTTTCTCAGCTTGACCAATTGAAACTATCTTAAAAAAACATTGGCAACAAAGATGGCATGATTAGTGTTGGATAGGTGAAATTTTGAATTTATTAAAATGTTGAATCTCATCATTAACTTTCACACCATTTCGAAAAAAGGGTCCTAAAGATCAACCAAGTGATGAGGGGAAAAAGGTAAGAAATTTGAACTATTATAAGAATGGTTGCTAACTCCCTACCAAGTTTTCCAAATCTGAGGTTTCTGATTTTGATCCATTTGGCTTCTAGCATGCTTCTTGCCAACATCCCAAGGGGAAAAGCAATTATGCAACAAATCCTCTTAAATGTGCACACCTTACTATAGATTTTGCATTGAAAAATGAAAATTATATAAAGAAAACAACAAGAAAGCATTTACAAATAGTTTAAACCCTATAAGACCAAACATATAAATAGCTCCCATCCCTCCTCTATCTAGGGAGTCATCTGGTCTGCTTCTTTCGCTAGAGGTAAGGTTCCATCCAAAACAAGTGGCTATTTGGAAGGCACTATGTAACAAAATGTTGACAAACTTCCTATGAATGTAGGACCAAGGATAAGTGAGCAGCCAAACACATTGGGATGACGGAATGTGCCAATGATTTTTTGCCTAGTCAATCATGCATCAAAAGTTGTGTTTTAGATTAGTGGCTAGGGTTCTACTTTACAAGAGGCATGAGTGAAATGGATCGCATTCCATTACCACTAGGAATGGTGTTTGATACTAATAGCAGTAGTAAAAGTCATTACCACACACTTTTTTCCCAAGCAAAGAAACAAAGACCATTAACAAAGCACAGAGAGAGAGTGTGCATACTAGTGTCCAATTTTTAGCTTGGATTTGAAATGTGTTAATTTCGGCTAAGTCTCATAGATATAGCAGATATGGAAACAATCATATCATGCTACTGTAGAAACACATAAAATTTTAAGGTACCTATATTTGCGATTTGAATATTTCCTTTTACAAGTTAACCATGATTCAAACTGTCATAATTTCACATCTATCCCATTGTAGGAATTTACAGGGTAAATTCCTCAGTCAAAACACCAAAGGAAATCGCTCACAAACATATCACAGATCAATACACCAGTATTCTTGACATGGTTAAAACCCTCAAAGAGGGAAACAGTCCATGGCTTGAGCCAACATGACCACTTTAGGCAATTTATTATTAAAAGAAAGAAA